>PVJC01009927.1:0-44828 GCA_004026665.1 Murina feae
CCTCCGACATTAAAGGATACAGGGGGAAATGAGAGTCAAGATGTAAGTGTAGATTTGGATGGAGAAGCCCTGAGAGGATGCTGGGGTATGCCCCACGTTGAGGGGTTACCCCAAAAAGACTTCTAGAGGAAGTTAAAATTTGCTTCAGTGTTTATAGCTGATGATGGACAACTGATAGCTTAGGAGAATGTGCTAAAGAGGTTATCAGAGCCAGGAGATCTGTGTCCCCATAGTGGCAGCCACTTGGGCAGTAATCTGCACACTTCAGGGTCTGATGCAGGCCTGGTGCCCCCTTAGGCAGTGCTGGAAATGTTCTCAGAAAATGATCCTGTATTGGCTGCAGGTCACAACAGGCCTAGAAATCTATTGCTACAGGTCATGGATGCAATAATCTCAGCACAAAAGACTTTTTTTTAAAGGGCATCAGTAAATGCTCACTTCGGCTATAAAAAATTTTTAATAAATTACCCTACAAAACTCAAGTGTAAGCAATGCCACTTTCTGCTGGATTGTCTCTGAATGCAAAGAGCTCCAGATCAGTTAGACAATGACTTGAATTTTGTATCTTCATTTATTAAGAAACAATGCATACCTACTGTGTGCCAGAGATTAGCAAAACATCTCATGGAGTTCATTGTAGGAGAACTAGCCATTGGCATTCACACTGGTAAATGTTTAATTGCACGTGATGAGGGTGATAGGCAGGATGCCACGAGAGAGTATAGCAGGGAGACCTGGCGAGGGGCAGAGGTTGGGCAGGAACGAACCTGGCCAACAGTGCCAGGCAGCGGGAAGACCCTGTGTGAAGCCCCAAGGCAGAAAGAGGTACTGAAACGTTTTCAGTGTGGCTGGAGCATGACCAGGGCACAGGGTAACATGAGAGGCAGGCAGCGTGCCGGCTCGGGCCAGGCTGTGTGGGGCATGGGTTAAAGTTGATGAACTCTGAGGAGCCCGTTGAGCCACGATCAGATTTGTGTCTAAATGGTATTGTGCCCCTGGATGCCAGGGGGTAGCAGTTTGTTAGAGGAGCCCGCAGGTCAGAAAGTCTTCTGAAGGGATCCCTTTTATGCTTATTTTTCTGACAGGAACCAGTCAGCAGGGCCAACTGTCCCTTAAAGCAGTGGTTGCCAACCGTGGTCCGTGAAGTCCGAAAGGTTGGCGACCGCTGCCTTAAAGGAACCTGGTTTGGGACAAAGGTGCTTAGTGGTGTCATCTTTGCTGAAGGGATGGTTTAGAGAGCAGGGGCCCTGGAGCGAGAAGATGTGGGCTTGGATTGCAGCTCCACCACAGCCAAGTTGTTTAAATATCACTCCCCGCTCAGCAACCTTCAGTGGCTCCGTACTGTCCAAACAATGGCATCAGAACTCCTGAGAGTTTCATCCAAAAGCCTTCCCAGCCTCCTCTCCCATCCTTTCCCCATGCCTTCTCCCTCCCTCCGTTCTTTAAGCCAACCCCTCCTGTGACCTGGAACGGGAAGACTGGCCTCTGCAGTAGGCACTTAGCCTTTGTTTCCTCAGTGTGGATGTCTGTCCTGCTGGCTGTCCCTTCCTCTGTGCAGCCTCCCAGGATCACTGACCCCCTCCTCTGGGTTGCTGGACACTCACTCTGCACAAAAAGATGCTCCCAGTTACCCTGCTTCCTGCTTCTTTGTCCGTGAGAAGCTTCCTCATTTCCATATTTCTGTTCCTCTTGCTCCCAAGCTCCACCTGCCCTGCCTCCCACACAGGTGCTTGATGTGGGCACATCTTGCATAAGACATGGGTGTCAGAGGGGGGCAGGCAGAACAGGTTCTAAAAATAAGCAGAGAGTTTTTTCTTCCTTATGTCAAGAACTCCCCGGCCTTTGTTTTTAAAGGGCTACACAGCTGTTCCTGAAACAGCACACGTTGAAGGATTTGAGCCTCAGTGTGGAGCATGATGTGGTTGCCCTTTGCAGACGTCCTCTGTGCACGAGCTTAACTGAGCTATAAATCAGGGAACAGCATCCTGCTAGGTAACCATCAGACCTTTGTCTTTCTCCCTTATCTCCCTAGGAGTTACTGCAAGAGCTCAGGCGCCTCAAAATCAAGGTGGAAGAGTTGGAAAATGAACGGAATCAGTATGAGTGGAAGCTGAAGGCAACTAAGGTAAAAGGCGGTTCTGATGCTTAGGGGAGGCACAGAGCCCAGTGCAGCGGGGGCGGTGGGGGCGGGGGGGGCTTCTGTGGTCAAACTCTGGATTTACAGGACCCCATGCTCGAAAAATGCAAACTGACCCTACTGTGTGCACATGTAGCAGCGGTCAGATTGTGCAGCAGACAGGTTGGATCCAAGAAGGCCTTGCTATGGGGAAAATCCCATGAGGTTATGAGCTGCTGAAGCAACTGAGTCTCCTTCCTCTCGCTGTGTCTGGTAGCACCATCAGCTGACATTGGGCCAGAAAGGACTAGTGAGTGAGCGAGTGAGTGGTGAGTCCTAAGGCAGATGAACACCCATCTATGTTGGCTGCATCATTTTAAGTTTTGCCAGTTTTTTAAAACGGCATGCTTTATTTTCAGTCATGAATGTATTTCTTTAAAAAATGATGTATACTTTGAATATTTATGTATTATTATTATAATTATTTTAAAATACGTTTTTATCGATTTCAGAGAGAAAGAGAGAGGGAGATAGAAACATCAACAATGAGAATCCTTGATTGGCTGCCTCCTGCACACCCTCTCCTGGGGATTGAGCCTGCCACCTGGTCATGTGTCTTGACTGGGAATTGAGCTATGGCCTCCTGATTCATAGGCTGACACTCAACTACTGAGCCACACCGGCCAGGCTTGACTGTTTTTAAAAAACCAGGTTTCTCTTAAACTGGGGAGCTTGCTATTTAGAGGACACCATGGATAAGTTCTTTTGTGAGATAACTTTTTCCTCTCCCTCCTCATTTCTTCCTTTATTTCCTCAAATAATTGAAATGCAGAGATTAAAATGAGTGGGTTGGAGTCAACCCACCACATTTGCAGGGGTGGGGGATAGGCAGCTGAGCATTGTATTTAAAGATGTTGAATTCACTGTTGCTTAAACATTAAGAAATTGCACACTGAAATAGTTAGGCTGCCCCGGGGAGAGGCTGGGGGGTGCAGTGTGGGGAAGGAAGCTCTCACAGTTCTGGAACAGCTTTCCTGCTTGAAGCCTGGGCAGGGCTGCCTCTCAGTGGGGTGCACACCTGCCATTTCCCTAAGGTCTCTGTAGCGCCACCTACAGGTGTTGGTGCATGATCCCTGAGGCGTTTTCATTTTTACCACTTAACTTGCATTTTCTTAAAGTCTAGTTTGTTCTCTGTTTTATTTTTTTTCTGTAAGTTAACTTTTAGTGACTATTAAAAACAATAATATTCATTACAGAGAATTTTTAAACCAAAAAAAAAAAAAAAATACAAAAATCACTCCTATGCCTCTCAGGAGTTACCACTATTAATATTTCCTCCAGGCATTTCTCTGATTGGGTGTCTCTCTCTCACTCTCTCAATTTCTGGTGTTGGTCATTTATATACGGTTTTATATCATGCTATTAAAAGAAAACTCTGGACACAATGCTGATGTCAGTAGTCTATATAATATTCTATTGTATGAGTATAGTATGAATGTAAAATAATTTGCTTAACCAATTTACAGATGAGAATACTGAGGCATGGAGTGGTTAATTAACTTTCCCAAGATCTCACAGTTAGTCAGTACCAACCCCAGGCAATCCAGATCCATTTAGCTACTGCTCCATTTTTATCTCATCAAACCCTTGTGTGCACCACGCTTCACACTCACTGGTGGCTGTTTCCTCAAGTAGCTCGGAATCTTCCATCACAGGGCTCCCCAACAAACCCTGTCCTGGTGAAACCTTTGAAGTTGTACATGAAACCAAACAACTCTTTTCTTTTTACATTTTCCAAGCCCTTTTCCTTGGCATGTAGACTTTGAGATACCAAGAGTTATCGAATAACTACCAAGTTATGTACCTCCTATGTGCCAGAATGTACCAAGCCCTTTTGCTCATTGGATCCATGAAATAACCTGGTGAGGTCCATTGATTTGTTATCTTTATTTTACTGGTAAGGAACCTGAGGCTTAGGGTGCCAAGGTGAAGTTCTGTGTCATTTCAAAAGTCACGCTCCCTTTCCGATATCATCCTGATTCTTTGCAGTAAAAGCCTTCACTGGTTTTGAAAGTTCTCTGGTTTTCTGTGTAAAGCTTTGGTCCCCAAAAGTGGTTTATCTTCCAGTTCAGCTGAGTAGGGTATGGTCGGGGTTTAATGAGGCCCCACACTTGCTGGGATCAGTGCCTCGTCTGCCTGATTGGGTGGCTGTGGCAGTAGCATACTTTGCCCTCCTGGGCAAGTGGAGCCCCTGAGCTATTGTTGACTCCCCAGCTGTAGGGACAGGTGCCACTCAAAGGATATCACAGCACCTGCCATTTCTGGCCTATTGGGTGGAAATGGGCACATGGGCGTTTTGGATCAGCCACTTAGTTTGTAGGGATTTAAACAGATGACCCCATCCAGAGGCAGGCCTCTGAGAGAAGAGACTTCTTCGTGGCCCGGGTTTGCCTCAGCAGGTTCACACCACCGATGTCTACTGTGGGGCCCACAGACAAGCATCAGGCATCCAGATTCCCAACAGGGACCAGCTCTCACCCTGTCTGCAAAGAAAGGGAGAAATGGGTGTGGAGAGGTACAAGAAAGGCTTAGAGAATATTTACCAAGAATAGTCTGACTCTTGTAGAAATGTGAGGTATTTGGATTGAGAATCTCAAGGGTAAGCTTTTCAGAAGCTGCTGTCACCATCCATCGTAAGCCCTTGGGCACCGAGGCCCTGAGTGAGCTATGGAAATCGGCTGCCAGGCTCCGAGTCTCAGCAGGTGGTGTGGTACAGAGGGCTTAGCTCTCGGGCCTCTGGGTGAAAACCAGAGCACAGGATGGTGCTCCATAAAACTCTGCAGTAAGTGAACCCCATCCCGTGCCACCTGGTTTCCTTATAGGGTCATCTCTGTGCCATGGGTGGTGGTAGAGGGTTTATTCCAAAACCCTCAAGGTGGTCTCAGGGAGCCCTAAGAGTGGCTCTCATTTATCCTGTTATCTTAGAAGCAGACCAGCTGTGGTGCAGGGGCCCCAGACTTTGGAGCAGGAGGGATTACATCCCTTGCCTGGTCACTAATTGGCTCTGTGACTTTACCATTGGATCCTGCACAACTCCTATTGTCTCTCCAGTAACATGCAGGGACATTGCTTCCTCCCATTGTTTCCCATTAGCTAAGGAAGGTTTGATGTAAGAAAGTGGCTAGTGCAGGGGTCCACTCTGCATGTCCTGTGTCCTGAAGGGGTTCACTCCACAGGCCTGTGTGGCAGAGGAGCCACCGACAGGAGCAGTGCTCACTTGGCTACTTGGAGTTGTTCAGAGATTAATGTGGGCCTCTGTGGGAACAGACAGCACATTCCATAACCTTGAGGAAAGAAGGCAGAGTGTGACTTGACTCCCACATGGGCAGGGGTACAGCCAGAGTAGAAATCTTTGCTGTGTGGTTCATTGCCTGGCTCAGGAGTCAGTTTGCAAACCCTTAGTTAGCTGGTTTGATGCTCAAAGAACCAGCTAGTTATTAATAAGGAAGGAATAAGACGAGAGCAGCAACTCTAGCATTTACTGAGCACCTAATGTCTACTAGGCATGAGACTAAATTGTTCTTAACCATTATTTTATTTAATCTTCTTTATAGCCTCAAGAGGTAAATGCCATTTCCCTCGTTTTATAGATGAGCTAAGACTCAGAAAGGTTAGCTCACCTGCCCAAGGTCACCCAATAGGAAGTGAGAGAATCCAAGTTTGTTTGACTCCGGAGCCAATGTGCCTCTTGGGGTGGAAATACATAGTTATGATCTTCTAGTGAGGATGGGAAAGCATGGAGCCAACCACATCTCCTGTTAGGTGTGAAGTGTCACCTGCTGTGTATGAGACATGAGAACCATCCAATGCAGCTGCCCATGTGTGTACATGGATGAATGTGTGTATGCACTGATGTGGTTGTACTTATCTACTTTACTTGCAACAGTATATCTGCTCAGCACACCTGAGTTCTTGTACGTATGTATGTGTGGATGATCGTGCACAGGTGCCTGGAGGTTGAGCAGTCAGTGGCTGTGCACAAAGGGTGGGAGAGGGTTTGAGAAAGGCAACTGTTGGCTCACTCTGTGTCTACCAGTAGTGATTTGATTTCCACTGTATTTCCTAGATGGGGCAAAAAAAAAAAAAAATGAAAATGCATGCAGTTGTAACAGTGGTGTACATACATGCTGTTGCATGAGTATCTTGGGAGAAGGAAGACACATCCAGAAAAAGAATATCCATTTCTGGACCAAGGGCAGCCCTCCCATTGCACACAGTCCCAGCTCAGTGGGGTTTGAACCACAGAGGGCAGGAGAGGAAAAGAGCCTGGTCGGGTAGGAGGATGCTGGAGAAGAGTAGGTGGACAGCCAGGGACAGGAAGGGCCAAAATGACCAGAAAGAATGAGTTTATTGGTCAGAGCTCCACCTTGTGGAAAGGGCTGTGAGCACCTCTACTTGCTCGCCTCTGGCACCTCTGCTCCTAATTTCCTAACCTGTCCTGGGACCCATTGGCTCTGGACGCTGACTGGAGGCACGTCTTTACAGTTTGGTAGTCTCTCTGAACTGGTAGGGGTCCTCTGTTCTCTTCCAGGCTGAGGTGGCCCAGCTGCAGGAGCAGGTGGCCCTGAAGGATGCAGAAATAGAGCGTCTACACAGCCAGCTCTCCCGGACTGCAGCTCTCCACAGTGATCATGCAGAGAAAGGTAACTGGTTGACTGTAACAGTGCAGTTGCCTCTGGGTCCTGTGCCCTGGACATGTATGTCTATGGATGAGTATGTAAGTGCCTGTTGTGAGTAGGTGGGCTCGTGCATGTAGGTGCATGTATATGTACAGACATATCCAACTGAAGGGATGTATGTGTGTGTCTGCATGCCTGGGCCTGTAAACCCAGCTCTGTTATTGAACCATTGCCATGAACCCCTCCCATGCCCAGAAGATTCAGCTCTGAAGGCTTTCCTCACATGCATTCTGATCATTAAAGCTCTGTGTGGCCACCTCTGGAGCTTTAGACATTCACTTGATTGAAAGGACTTGTTTTTGTGTCATCACCAAAGGGGAAGCTTTAGCAGTTCATTCATTCATTTCATGGATTCCTGTCTGGTACTTGTTGAAGGCCCCGAGTTTACAGAAACAAATTAGTTATTGCCCATCCTTTAGATCTGAACTTAAATGTGACCTTTCAGAAAGATCTTTCCTCCCCTGGCCAGTTTTTGCTCATTGGTTATAGCGTCAGCCCATGGACCAAAGGGCCACAGGTTCAATTCCCAGTCAAGGGCATGGTCCTAAGTTGCAGGTTCCCCAGCCCCAGTGGACATGCATGCAGGAGGCAACCAATTGATGTTTCTCTCCTCCCTCCCTTCCAATCTCTCTAGAAAGCAATAGAAACCTTTCCTGGCCACTCTACCTCATATAGATGCCCCCAATCCTATTTTTCTCTGAGTCAATGTTCTTCCCCGCCACACCCACCCACCCCCATAGCATTTATTATAACTTGTCAGTGTTGTATTGTGGGGGCTCTCTTGTATAGCCTGTTGTCCTGTCTCTGGGGCAGAGACTGTGTCTAAGTTTTCTTTAAGACATTTCTACATACCACCGTATTTAGCCAATGGTAGGCTCCTAAGTAATATTTATTGCATAAATGAAAGGATGGTGAATGGTCCCCAAGGAGTTGAAGTCTTGGTGGTAAATCCTCTTAATACATAGTATTTATGGCTATTTGCCTTGTATACAAAATGCTCAACATCTTCCAACTTTTTCTCTTAGCTCAGGCCGCAGAGTAATGCCGGGGGAGATCATGTAGCCAGGTAGATTGATCCTGTTACCTAGTCTCATCTTGGTCTCAGCACTGCTTAGCTCAGATCCCTGCTGAGGTGGTGGCCATGAAACAGTAGCTTAAACTAGAGAAAATTAGCCACCAATATGCTAATCCCTTCCCCAGCCTTTCTTTTCCCAAGCCATTAAGTATATGTGTCGCCCACTCATCAAGCCTAATGTAGAGGCTGGATCTGCCTAAGATAACCAGATTATCTGTGATGTTAAACCAGGACAGAAAGCTCCCTGGTCCATGGCTTCTAGACCAGGCAGCCTTCCCCTTATGCCTCATGTTACTCCACCGTCCATGCCTTCCAAGCCCTGCCCCATTCCATCATCAGTTGCCTCCTGGAGTTGGTCATTTGGTCACTTGCTCCCCAAAGCATCAAGGTTTGCCAGTCTTCGTGTGGAGCTCACTGCTCTCTCCACATGCCAGGCGGCAGACCAGTCTGGGAAGAAGTCAGGAGAGTCCCTGCTGGCTCCACAGTGAGAGAAGGCCATGAATTGTCCACCACAAACTGAAATAGATCCTGCAGCCCGCAGGAAGTTCTATAGCTGTATGATGAAATAGGATTGTTTTACTTACAGTAGAGTTTGTTTTAATATATTCAAAGATTGTCTAAACATTTGTTAGTCAATTCTGACTATCCCATTTTAAACTAAGCCAAGTAATCAACTCTTTACATAGTCTTCCTTTTCTAGTCTCCGTTCAACTATAGATATTTCCCCCCTTATTTTAAATCCTCTGCTACAATCCATGGGACGGTATGACTGTCTTTAAAACTAGTTGCAGTCCAGGCACATGCCTCATATATAAAAGATAAATGTCTATATTCTTGTGAGATGGTTGTGAAAGATTTTTCTCTGTGTCATCTTTAAGTAAATGGCATTTTGCACCCCTCCCCACACACACACAAATGTCTATAAAAAGAAGACAAAATGATAGGTTCATTCATTTATTAGTCTAACAAAAACTTAATGAGATTGAAGTGTATGCCAGACACCATTATGGGCTCTTTAACAACTAAAGAAGCCCATGGGCAATTTGTTCACATGGAAACTCCTTCTTAAGTTTTCACTTGAGAAGCATCTTAGCCTGTGGAGATAGCTGCCTGCATTTACATAAATGATTCTTTTTGCATCTAAATTCTTCTTTTAGACCAAGAAATTCAACGTCTGAAAATTGGGATGGAAACTTTGCTAATTGCCAATGAAGATAAGGTAAGGTGGTCATTGGGCAACCCTGTCTTTTCCCTGCTGCCATTCCTGGCTCTGTTGGTCTCTGCTGGTCTCTGCTATCTTGGGCATGGCCATACCCATCGGGTCATTGACTCGGCGATGTGTTGGTAGAATGGCTGTGCTTCCCAGAGATTAGAGCTCAGCCACCTGTTTTTGGCTTTGGTGCCTGGGAACTTTGCCTAAATGGACTCTCCCAAATGATGGAAAGCCAAGCCTATTCATGCTGGCGTGGAGAAAAAATACCTCTGTGGCTACTGCCAATGTCACAGCGGTTGCCTAGACTCCAGGCTAAACTCCAGATCAATCCACCCACCTCCCACATTCATGACCCAGCGATGGACCCAATAGGAGACACCAGGCAGCATGCAGTGCTGTTTGCCCTGCTGTCTTATATTCTTCATGTGCAATTCCCACATAATCATAAATTAAACACCTCTGTAACCTGGCACAAACCTCAGCTTGGAGGATCACACCCCTGTATTTTACAGATGAGGAAACAGACTCAAAGTACTTTAGTTTTGCCCAAGGTCAGGTAGCAATAGGTGGCAGGGCTACAGTTTATGCCCAAGTTCGTCTTAACTGCAGAACCTGTGTGGCCTCCCAAGTCCCTAGGCCTTTGCTGAAAGAAACAATCCCTGGGGATATCCTCTGTTGTGTAAGGAACCTCAGACTCCTAAGGAACAGGCAAGGACATTGGGATAAATAGACAGTTTTATTTTAGTCATGTGTGTGTGTATGGGGAGGGGGGGCCATTGAGGGGCACTGGGCGGGGGGTATCTCCAGGGAAAAACTCTTGGGCCAGAAGGCAGATTTGAATGGTTACCTTAGGAGAGGGGGAGACAGAGAATTTCCTGCTTCTGGAACTGTTTCAGCCCCTCAAAGGCTGTCAAGAAGGGGCTGCCTTATGGTTGGAGATTGGATTCAGCCTTCAGGGAGAGGCAAGAGTGGCTGCAGCCGCCTGGGAGGCAGACCACAGAGAACCCGGCTCTGGGAAGGGGCCTGGACCCCGTGTTGAATGCTTCTCAGGTTTCCCATGGCACCTCCTCTCAGGGTGCCTCTCAGGGGCACAGAACATAGCCTGGGCCCGGAAAGGAGCCGAGGTGCCAGTGCTGGTGCTTACATGTCTGCCCTCGCACTGCTGCAGGACCGCCGGATAGAGGAGCTCGCGGGGCTGTTGAACCAGTACCGAAGGGTGAAGGAAATCATGCTGGCTACGCAAGGTAAGAGGCCCATTTTCTCCCAGAGGTATTCCAGCTATGGGGTTATATCCAGGGGCAGTCCCACCAGAAGATTCTTCATCTTCATTTGGGGACAACTCCCTGCTGGAGAACGGAACCAGTTAGACCGCCCTGAACTGCAGCAAATAGGCAGCTGTGAAGATTTCCAAAAATTTTGTCAAATGACACTCAGTTCAGAACTCTCAGGGATTGTTCAGATCACTAAGAAAATGCAGCCTTCAAATTGAGCCCCTGAGAATCCCACCCTGGGAGGATCTCCTCTGCATCTCCCCGCGTTTCCCTTGGGAGAGTCCATGAGTAGAGGGCAACCTGGATCAGAAATCATTTAAATGCACTTATTGGGGATGAGGGCTTGTCCACCTCCTGGAGAATGTGAAACCAGAGGACACCCAGGGCTTCGTTCCCACAGGAAGGTCACAGGGCAGAGAGAGCTTTTGGCATTTCATATTTGCTGCCCAGACTGAGTGCAATGTGCAGGCAGCATTCGTGTTCTTACGGGCACAGTGGGGCATGCGCCAGGCTGTCCACTTTGTTCACTCCATTGACCTGGGCTCCTCACAGATCCCAAGGATGCAGCTGTTTCGTAGGAGAGGGCTGCTTGGAAGATATTCAGGAGCCTCTGATTCCAGCTGAGCTGCTGCTTCATCTTGGGAACAAACTGAGTTGTGGCTGACTGGTTACCACCTTGGTCACCCACTCACCCCATCCCCACATATACGTCGCTGCCATTTGCGTTTTCTGTAATCCTCGGAGACCTTGGGTCAAGTCACTCTCAGAGTCTGATTGCCTGGGCCAAGGAGTGAGAAGGTTGGAGAGGGACAGGAGCTTTGACCTTGAGATGACCCTCTTGGCAGCCCATGCTCAGATGCCCTGAAGAATCTTCCAAATCATATTCTTAATGCTCCTCTGTATATTTCTTAGTCTTTCTTGGTGAAGGAAAAAAGTGTTAGGATTGTGTGGTGCAGTTGTAATTTCTGAACAAAGGACACTATGTGATCATCTTTTCTGCATTAATGCTCTCAGGGCCTTCAGAAAGAAATCTCTCAATCAATGAAGAAGAGCTGGAGGGAAGTTTCAGAAAGTGGAGCACTACAAATAAAGGCCCAGAAGAGGTGCTGTTTCCATCTGGAATGTGGGGTCTCAGCAGTTCCCAAGGGCTTACCCTGAGCACGGGGGAGGATCTAGGCAGGCACCTGTCAGGTGTAAGTCTTGACAGGTGAAAATTGAAATCAGTGGAGCCCCAGAGGCCTTGAGAGAGCCCCGAGGGCAGCTGGGGGCCCAGGCACAGGCCCGGGTTCCCTTGGGAGGCACAGCATAGTGGATACTGGACATTCAAGGGTAGGAATTTTTTTTAATTCAGTTCCTTGTCTCTTTTGTATTTCCTTCCTGGAGTGTAGGCATAAACCGAAAGTGTTGTTGCTTTTACTTAACCGTCTGTTTCTCCAGAGTCTGCAACAATGCCTGTCACCCAGTAGAATTCAGCAAGTATTTGTTGAATGAATGGATGCGTCGTGCTCATTTAGAGGGGCAGCTTCCAGTTTTGAAGTCCTGCATCCCTACTTCACAGATGTCCCCTGGAGACCCCAAAACCAGCATAGAGATGTTCTTTCTCCTCTTTTCCTTGTTTAAAATCTGCCCCTATTATATGAACCTGTGCAATTAGGATCAACACACATAAATACGCAGGTAGAGAAAGGGCTTCAACCAGGATCCAAAAAGTTCAAGAAACTCCAGAACAGCCACGCTGAAGAGGATCTCAGCCGTCCAGCCCAGCCCATTTAATGATGGAAAGGGTAAAGTGTCACCCAGTGACCCAGTTACCTAGTCAAAGCAAGGGTGCTGGACTGCTGGCGGCAAGAAACAGCAGTAACTGATCCGTGCTCAGTCCCTGAGTGTCACCGTGAGGAGCACTGTGTGCGGCTCCCCTCATCTGCTCCACAGCAAGGAGATGGCAGAGCCCTGACTTAAAGCCAGGCTTGTCAGACCAAAAAGCCCAGGCTTTACCAACTGTACTGTAACATCCAGCCCTTCCTGTAGCAGACCAAAAAGACACTGAGCTGTAGAGAAAGGAAGTGGTCTTTGCCGTCCATCTGTCCTTATACACCATTAGCTCATGTCCGTGCTACCTGCAACGCTCTTTCCTCCCTTGGCGAGCCCACACTCACTTCTTAATATTCAGCTCAAGTTGTCTTTCCTCCAAAGCAGTGGTTCTCAACCTTCCTAATGCCGCGACCCTTTAATACAGTTCCTCATGTTGTGGTGACCCCCAACCATAAAATTATTTTTGTTGCTACTCCATAACTGTAATGTCGCTATTGTTATGAATTTTGATGTAAATATCTGATATGTAGAATGTATTTAAGTGACCCCTCGTGAAAGAGTCGTTCAACCCCCAAAGGGGTCACTACCCACAGGTTGAGAACCACTGCTCCAAAGCCTGCCTTACCCTCCCACTGATGAGAGGGAGCCCCGCCCTCTCCTCTAACCTCATATTATGTTGTAGGAATTGGTGCCACAAGGACATGTTACATTGATCTTTCATCCTAATTCACTTGTCTGCCACCCTCATGTGAGGAGTGTTGGCCTTAGGACGAGCACAGGGCCTGACAGGTAGTAGATGTTGTTCACGTTTGTTGAGTGACTCTATCAATAGCAGTATTGCTCGGAAGAAACGGAAATCTACTCTGGCTAACTTTGGCCTAAAAGGAATGTTCTTGAAAGTGCTCACTCAATGAAAGGAAAGGCTGAAGGACCAAGCTCCAAAAGGGCAGGAGCAGCAAGAGCCTTTGGGATTCAAGTCTTGGGACTCTCTTGTTGGGACTCTGCTCCCAGAATGTGAACTTTGGTCCAGGAAGGAGAGGCATTGTCCTGGATTGTTTCTTACACCCACCTCCTTGATATCTTGAAAATGCAAAGCACCAGAATTGACGGAGCCACCATGGCTGTACCCAGGGGAAGAACTGTAATTCCCCAAGAGAAATCATCACAGAAGGGGAAAGGGTGGTTTTCAAATAGCAACTGTCCTCTATGATGACTTGTCTCTTTCTGGTGCAGATGCCTCCAAGATGTAGCTCTCCTGTAGTGGGGCCACCTCCACTTCCACAGAAATCACTGGAAACCAGGTAGGAGGCTCAAGCTATGACCTCAGGCCCCACTTGGGGCTCCTGACATGGCAGGACTGGCCATGCATTGTGGGCGTGACCACCATGTCCTGGGAACACCTGTCCTTCCACCATCTGGATGGCAATCCAGGCCCTCGTAGTGGCCATAACAGGACCAACACTATGGAGAATCACAAACCATGCCTATCAGCCCTGGCCACAGAGGGGCTTCCCTTCCCCCAGGCTGAGGGTCTGGGTCAGTGTCACTGAGAAAAGACCTGGCCAGGGGTTAGATCCTCAGAAGAGAGGTGGCTGCACCTCATCTGGGCCCTCCAGTGGCTCATCAGAGCGGAGAGCATTCCATGATGTGTGCCTGTCATTTTTGTCAGGCCCTATGCAATGTCCTTCCCACTCTCAGGGTGACTCTAACCCTATGACAAGCCATGCTCTCTAGGGAAGGCCATTTCTCCTACAGGAATACTGGTCCAATTGCTTTGGCAAAGTGTTGCATGGCAATGCACTTATAATCGGCTGGCCTGTGGGTCACTTGGCTGTCAACTGTGTGGCTCCCTCTAAAATGAACCTATTTCTAGTTCTCTATGTCAGCTCTTTAGAACACGTTTCCAAGTAATGGAGATGCGGAGCTTCACTGCCAAGAGCAGACTGTCTGTCTGCCAAGGTGTCTGGAGACAATGGCCACAAGCATGATAAAAGCTTCCCCAAATGGGTGCTGAGTCTCCAGAGCTTGTACTCTCAGAAACCCACTTTCCATCCCCCCCCTGAGCCTCTTAGCCCCAGAACAAGCAGTGGTGTCAAAGAGGGTAACCGGTCAGGCCTTCGTTTAGTAGAATAAGAAATTTGGTTTATGAGTTCACTCAGGAGAAAGTAACTCACACAGACCAGACTCACAAGCGACTAATGTACAACAGATGCTGACTTCTTCATATGAACTGAGAAATACTCATGCCAGGGAGAGACTTGTTACAGGGTAACCCTTGTGACCACAGTGGTATTGCTTCTTCTCTATTCAATCGGTGCCCTTCTCTGTAAAGTAGCCACTGTAAAAGCGAATTCTTCTGAGCAGACTGGAAAACTCTAGCAGGTAATGCTTTGGAAGTGGGATGGCTGATTTGCTTATCTCTGCTCTAAAGTAATTCTTCCCCCCTGGGTTACTCATAGGCTCAGATAGGGCAGTATCGGCACCCTCCCTCTCTTTGACTCTGTTGACATTGGTTTTTTACGACCACAAAACAGTCAGCTCACATTGATACAATGGGATGTATTCTAGGTTTTTGAGGAATGCCAGGGACTTGTGATTTGGATTTAAGCGATGCTTTCATGCCTTCACCAACACATTGTCCCACCAGGCCATCCCTGAGATGGGCCAGTCTCATCTTAAATGTAATCGTTATGATGAGAGGGTGGCTTTTTCCTGACCTTGACCCTAAGCCCAGGACAGAGTACTGGTTAAACATTTGGAATGTTCTCTGCATGAATGATACTACGTACCCCCTTCTCCAGTAACTCTTTCTTATGTGTTTTTCCAGAGCTCAGAAAAAACTCTCCTGTAGTCTAGAAGACTTGAGAAGTGAGCCTGTGGATAAGGTCAGCCCATCAATCTCTCCATTAGACTCTCCATGAGTTACTTCTCTGTACCCAGCACACTGCTGGGACATAGGCAAGGTCCCGGTCCCCGCCTTGTAGGGCCTTTTATGAAGTTAATAGGGTGGCAGGAATTATGGGAATATCTTGAAAAAAACCAGTTGGGTGTGGTCCAAGGCATCCTAGAGGCCAGGTAAGCCAGGAAATGCTGCCTAGAGCTGATGAGAAAAGATACTGAGATGGGCAGAGGCAGCTTTTGGCAAATGGGGAGCAGGAGAAGGTAAGGTCAGGACCATGAGTCATATCAAGTCCCAGAAGACCTTGAATATTGGCCCAGTATCCTCAGGGCACCATGTGTATGGCAGAGATTCTAAATGAAGTGATGTGTGTAAAGGAGACGATCCCAGGAGTGAGTTACAGGATCATTTAGAAGATTGTAGAGAAAACGTTCCTAGACTCTAGAAAGATGAGGAGGGCTCTGTGGTCCTCTATGGGAGTAGCCCTTGACCATGTGGGTAAACCCTGAACTGGAGGAGAGTGTCATAGTGAGGACATTGGAGACCAAGGGGTCCTGCCCTGATAGAGCATCTTCGCTGAGCCCCGCCCAGGATCCTGTGGTCTCCCGCAGTGCACCATCCTCCCTGGTGATGCCGTGGAAAGCCATAGAGGGTAGAGGTGGCAGGAGGCACAGGCCCATTCAGTAGCTTTGCTCCCATGGTCCTTTGCCTCTTGCTTCTCCTGGTCAGATGCTGTCAGCTGCCCAGGACATCTGTCTATGTGGTTGGACAGTGATTCCTGTTTCCTGCCACAGGGAATGGTTACCTGGCGTAACAATAGGAAGGGAGGGGATGAGCCTTGCAGATTCAAGCTGGTCCGGAGTTATTTGGGACTAACACAGGTCTCTTCTCCACATAACTGAAATCCTTCTTGTCATTCCGTAGTGTGTCAATGGGAACAAACTGCCCCTGGGGGGAGAACCCAAGGTACGTTAAATGCATGTCTCTCTCACCTGTACGTGGTTGTATTGCTTGCTAGAGTGTTTTCATGTAGCAACTTACAGCTTTTGTAACCTTAAAATATTTGTTAACTCTGAAGGGAAGAGGGTGAGAGAAAAGACAACATTCCCATTTTCTTTGTATGTGCACCCTGCCGTCTTGTGTGCTTTCACCTCCATTATCTGTGGGGTAGGGTTTTGTATATCTTCTCCTTTTGATAGGCTCACAGAAATTCATCTTCAACCAGGCAGTGTAGATGCGATTACTGGAAAGGGAATATGGCCTCAGCACACAACTAGAGGAGGGCGACAGCGTTCACTCTTTCTGTGCTGATATGCCATGGTTAAAAACCCAGGCACCCATTCAGCCACAGCGGCATCTAACATTGGTGACTGAGCACTCATTACACTGTAAAACACACTGTATTCTTTTTAAAAAAATAATTTTATTGATATTTTACAGAGAGGAAGAGAGAGGGATAGAGAGTTAGAAACATCGATGAGAGAGAAACATCGATCAGCTGCCTCCTGCACATCCCCTACTGGGAATGTGCACACAACCAAGGTATATGCCCTTGACTGGAATTGAACCTGGGACCCTTCAGTCCACAGGCCATCGCTCCATCCACTGAGCCAAACTGGTTCCGGCGATACACTGTATTCTTTTTTAGCTCCGTCTCTGACATACATCTGCTGGGCTTCCCTTGAATGTCATTGTTGATCCGGGATCTCCCTCTGGAGCCCTGCTCCTGACAGCTCTAGAATATAAGTCCCTCGGGTCATCTCGGAGTTAAACATTCTCTTCTCATGTGCACAGATCACAAACCTTTGGCATCCCTGTTCAGTCTCCTGGGATCAGCCCTAGTTCCTCAGTGTCTCCTCCAGCTGTGCCCTGGACCACACTCGAGCATGACGTTCTTGATGGGGTCTGACCTGTGTCCGTTTATCCAGGGACTACTGCTGTCACCCCAGGCCCCCGCACACGATCTTTTCAGTGCCTCTGTTTATGGGCTCTGAGGGAGGAACTGTTATTCTCTATTTAGAAACAATCAAAGTTCTGAGAGGCTAAGAGAAAGGGCTCTGCCTGGGTTGGTCTGACTCAACGCCCAGGCTCCTCCCACTAATGTGCTGCCTGTGTGCTGGGCAGTCAGTTACATGCTGCTCCCTGGCTGGGAGTTCATTCCCCCATAACCAGCTTACTCTTCTTGGAGACCAGGGAAGCAACCTGATTCAAGCATTTCTCTTTCCCCTCTGTCGCATCCTGACCTTGCACGACCTTCACTCGCAGTGAGTCCTTCCTTCCTAGCTTCTCTTCTTGGCTAAACAGAGCTAAGAGCCCTTTCTATTGCCTTCAGCTCTTTCTCACTGATCTGGGCCACCTTGGAAGCCCATCCCTTGGGTTAGATCCATGCGCTCTTTACATCTCAGCTCTTCGGCAAGCTCCCAGGGCAGCCCATGTCAGTGGCCTTGGTTGCCTCTACCCTTCTTAGGAGGGCACGAGTGTTGATGCAACCAGAAGTCTGTTTTGAGCACCCTATCCCCTCACCCCCTGCTCCCATATTTCCTGTATATTATGGAACTTGGAGTCAGGCCCTTCAGTTTTCTAAATTGGTTGAATTCTGCCTTTCCCACAGTTAGAAAAAAATACAGACTTCCAGGGTACAGTCCAGAAGGCTGATTCCTGCGACGAGGCTGCAACGTGGGGATTTATATGGTTTTCACACGTGCCCCAGGCAATGGGGAGGCAGCCAGCCCATGGACCAGCGTTTGGACACTGTTGGGCATGTCTGTCCTCTCAGGTCCAGGCTCTTCCTAAGGGTCACTGTGAACTTGAAAACCACATGGTCTCCATCTCTCAAGGTTCAGATGATTTCGACCTCACAAGCCATTCTTTCAGAATTATTTCAGAATTTCACTTATTTTTCTCATAGTCCTCCTTTCTGGGTTTCTTTATAGGACATTAGTATTCAATTTCCAAAGAGTGAATCGGATTTCAAATGATTTCTAGAACATGCATTTATAAGCAAACTGAATTCTGAAATGTATTGGGCACTTGGATATTAACTAAATTAAACTTCAAAAGATTTCTCAGTCCCGAAGTCCCCAGCTGCTTGTCTGACTTGTCCGTTTTGAAATCGATTTTGTCTTTCATGTTACTTTTCTTCTGAGTCCAACCAAGTGATCCACAGTTGACTCCCTTGGCAATGTTGCTTCAACTTTTCTTTTTCGTTTATTCTCACTCAAATGCATTGCGCTATGTTTCCCTCAATGTTTGTGAATTTAGGGACCATTATATCTTTCTTGACCAAATAAGTCAAATTCTTCTTTCCCTCCTAATCTACTATTTCTTTGGGACACTTTCTATGGCCAGGCCCATTGCACTGGGACTAAACCTCATGCAGACCATGTTCCCAGTTCCTAGGGGAGTCTGTGTTGGCATGTAGCCCTCTTGCTCATTTCCTGTGGTCATCTCCTCTGAGTGCAGTGTACTTTCTCTCTTTGCCTTAATCTGATATTTTCCAAAATTAATATTTTCATAATAATTATTAACATATCATATAGGTATACTATCCTATATAATAAAAGCATAATATGCAAATTGACCATCCCTTTGGGACACCTAAGCGACGCCCACCAGCCAATCAGAGTGACTGTATGCAAATTAACCCAGCCAACATGGAGGCCGGCACTCAGGGAGCTGAGTAAACAGGCAGTTTCCATTGCAGGAGGAGTGAAACTGTTTGCAGGTGGCTGGGCTTCTCTCCACTCCAGGGAACATCATATTTGCTACATAGTTTCAATCCTAGGAGCTGAAGCGAACAGCAGGCTGGGCCTGACTTCTAAGGGAAACATTGTTTCATTATAGAAACCAGAGCTGAAGCAGAGAGGAGATTTCGTTAACTGCCTAGGCCCCGGCTTAAAGGAACAGTGTATCAATTATAGAAGATAAACAAACCCCAGAAACCTGCGTCCAGCCAGCCTTGCTGGGACATTGGGTCAATGGGAGCTGTGGGCAGCCTGAAAGTCTAAAAATAGCCATCAGCCCCTCACTCAGGCTGGCCACACCCCATTGGGGTGAGGGACATTACTGGGGGGGCTTAGCCAGCCTGCAAACAGCCATCAGCCCCTCACCCAGGCTGGCCAGGTACCCCAGTAGGGACCCAAAACCTGAAGGGGCTGTGGGCAGCCTGAAGAAGGCCCTCAGACCCACACCCAGGCTGGCCACACCCCCATGGGGTGAGGTCCACACTGGGGGGCTTGGCCAGCCTGCAAACAGCCATCAGCCCCTCACCCAGAATGGCCAGGTACCCCAGCAGGTGGACATCCCCAGAGGGGTCCCAGACTGCGAGAGGGCACAGGTCAGGCTGATGGACCTCCCGAGTGCACAAATTTTTGTGCACCGGGCCCCTAGTATTATATTACGTGTAACATTATTATATTATGTGTAATATATTATGTATTAGTTATTATATAATAAAGCAATAGCTTTTATTATAATTCTGATGTATTTATTCAAAGGGCTCAAAGGGTAATTTATAGCTGTCAATTCACTGAGCCTCTGAGCACTCCACCAAATGAAAAGGCCTCCTTTGCATCTTTCCTTCGCTTCCCGCTTAGTCAGTTGCAGTCAGCCCTGCATTTGGCCTTTCCTCCAGCCCTGCCTCACTGTGTGGCCTCAGAACTCTGGTCCCCTCTCCTGGCTGCACTGACTGACCTCTGAGAGGTCTGACTCAGCTGGAGTGAAGTTGACTCATGGAGTACAGGGTGTTGTCCCTGCAGCCCGAGTCTGAGACTGACGCTAATTCTACATCTCTCTCCTTCCAATAGGACAGCCCCTTCCTGGCGGAGCACAAATACCCCACGTTACCTGGGAAGCTTTCAGGAGCCATACCCAATGGAGATGCTGCCAAATCTACTCTCACCACCCCCCAGCCTGACCCCACAGGAAACAGCCTGCAGAAGCTGAGTGAGTGTCCAGGCTTTGGCACCTCTAGTCAGTGCACGAGATCCTGTGCCCACCATGGCAGCCCGCAGCTGGAGAACGAGGCGGGTGGGCAAATGGGACAAGTCAGACCACTTCCAGAGACTCTGGCTCCCTGTCTGGGCACATTTCCTTCAGTAAATACCTTAGAGCCCAGAAAACCAGGGTGCGCACCCACCCTTTCTTTCCAGCTGCAGTTACTCAACCCTTATCTCTCCCATTCCTCCTCTGTTGACTCCCTCCCTGCCCTTCCCATCATTCCTCCTTTCCCTCCTTCCGAGACCCCTCACTCTACCCTTCCTGTCCCTGCTCTGCCTCCTCTGTCCCCCTGATCTCCCCTTTCCTGTCTCTCCTTCCTCTCTGCAGCCTCTCTATTGCCAGTAGGATGGTATTATGGGCTCTCCCGAGGGAGAGAATTTCCTTAGAGAAATGGAATCAGTGGCCAGTGGGCAAGGAGGCCAGTGCACAGATATTCACTGGAGGCTTAGGACCCAAAACTGTGGAGGTCTCTGCTGCTTTTCATGCAGAAGAGGCCATCTTTCCCCTGCAGCATCGCTTATCCATGGGGCCTGGGAGGGAATTTCCAGGTCCTGGCAGAGCTCTCCTACCCCTGACTCCTCATCCTTGGCTATTCGCCGTGCCAGCCTTGTGTTGGCATCTGTGCTTGGCCAGTTCTGCCTCTTAGCTGCAGGAGCTCCAGATAAGCCCTTGAGTGAGTATGTCCTGCTGACACTCAGACTTGGACTTGCAGTGGCTTTGGACATTCTAGTCTGACTGAGTTCTGGCACCTGCACAAGCGTTGTGGGGCCCGGTGTATTCAGCCCTGCCGCCCTTCCTCTCTCTCCCTACCTGTGGCTACCTCACCAGCCAGGAAGTGGCTCCAGGGGTGGTCAGTCCCCTCACCTGAAACCTCCTCTCACTGCACTGGCCCTGTGTGCGGAGCTTAGTCACCATTCCTCCCCTTCCTTCCTCATTGGGATTATTTTTCTTTCTGGTTGAGTTTTTCTCTCTTGCTCGATGACTTTTGTTTGTTTCTTTGCTTCCCTATAACTCTGGTGGGCTGGCCTTGGGCCTCTGTTGCTTCTTCATGTGGCTTCTCTACTTCTTGGTTGGCTGGAGATCGTGCCCGGAGTGTCAGTGCCCCCGTACTAGGTACTGTACCCTTCCAGGTGAGGTGGAGTGTGACATGCCCTGCTTCCCTACCCTAACCGTCCCTCCTGAGCACGCAGCCAGGCTCCCGTGGGAAGAAGAAAGCACCCACCTTGTTGGAGTTACCTGCAAGTATTTGGACCCCAAACCCTTAGAATGTGAAGGCATTAGCTCACCCAGATTTGAAACCTTAAGCTCACTAAGTCCTCCTAGAGAAACCTGGAGTGTGCTCGAGTCCCCTACTGAGGTCTTGGTGTGAAGTTCTGCCCTGAAGGCAGAGCTGGGCAGACTCTTCCCAACGCCCAGGGGAGGATGTCCAGGCCTGAGGGAGAAGTTTCTGAAGGTCATGGCCCTTCCTCTCATTCACACATCATCACATTCTTTCAATCTCAGGAGACACAGAAAGCGGTTGGGATGATACTGTTATGGCCAATGACTTCTCATCCACGTCCTCTGGTACTGAGTCGGGTCCCCAGTCTCCCCTGACACCAGATGGTAAACGGAGCCCCAAAGGCATCAAGAAATTCTGGGGAAAGTAAGTTGGTGGTGATGGCTGTAATTATATTGCTTGGGATTAATATTCTTCTTGACTGGGCAAAGAGTCTACTGTACAATTAAATATTAGGAAAGCAGTGAAAATAGAGTGCTCTAAGAATCTGAGTAACTTCTTTTAGGGCCCAGAGGAAAGAGAACTGTGAAAGGCATCCATTAAATATAGCCAGTTCCTTACATGCCGTTCATTCTAGGCGCCCACCCATTCCACACACCCTGAGCACATTCTCTGCAGCTCAGCCACATGTGCTTTGGGAGAGACATGTATGAGACCACTTGCTTCCTTTTTAGGGGTCAGCCTGGGTCTTAAGACATCTTAGAAAGATAGGAAGCTGACTAGTTCCTGGCCCAACTGACCCAGTCTGTGAAATGAGGCAGAAACCAGGGCCTCTTGCCAAGCACCAACCTCCATTTTCACTCCAAAAGGGAGAGGCCCAAATCCCAGAGGCAGAGTTAGAACTGAGGCTCGGATCTGGCCAAGGAGCTATCACAGGTCATGATCCTGACCTCTGGGGAGGCATTGGGAAGCAGTGCCATTGAGTCCTGGGCCTGGCTTTGTGGGCCTGCGTAGGAGGGGTGCGCCAACACCACACTTCCAGGCTGTCCCTGACAGTCTCTGCGGATGCTCTCCACACAGAATCCGAAGAACTCAGTCAGGAAACTTCAACACCGATGCACCGGGGATGGCGGAGTTTCGGCGAGGTGGGCTCCGGGCTACTGCAGGGCCAAGGCTCTCTAGGACGAGAGACCCCAAGGGTCAGAAAAGGTAAGGCTCCCTCTAGTCCATCTACAAAGAACTGTGTGAAACCCTGGCCAGGGTGGAGCGGGGCTGGGGCCAGATGTCCCAGAGAATCCAGGGGTAGAAGGCAGAAGCTCCTCGTGCAGAGCTTCTCACCTTCTCCTGTTGGACAGGAGTAGACCTCACTCATGCTCATAGGCACGTGGAGGAAGAAGCAAGAGCGTTTTTTGTTTGCTATTGTGTGGTTTTTGTTTGTTTTTTGTCATTCTGACCCTTCAAGGAAATCATTCCTTTTAACAACTCAACCAGGCATTCAAAAAAAAAATTTTTTTTAACCAGCATGTTAGGGGTACTTTCTTAGAAGGAACCTTTTGAAATATCTAGCCTTCTATCTATTCCATAAATCACCATTTATTTTTAAAAATGAATATAAAGTTGCTTTGTCAATTTCTTTCCTCTTACCCCTCCCCCAAAGAAGATGCTATGGGCATTTTCAGTGTGCCATTGATAGTCACACTTTACATGAAAAATTGATGTCTCTAAGACTTGACGGCTTTGTAATACCAGGCATCCTGTCTAGAAACACAATCTGGCTCTTCATTTATTCATGTCTTTTTATGCTGCTCAGTTGGATGTTACAATTACCACCTCCCCCCGTCCCCACAGGCGGTGACTCAGGACCCACACATTCTTTGAAAAGGCAGCTCCTAGACATTTTATCATTTTGGTTGCTAGGAGTGGGATTTTTTAATTATGTTAACAAAAAATGTTAGAGTCTGTGCACTGATGGTATATAGAAAATTGTAGACTCATGCATGTCATAAATATTACGTGTATGTGCATTTTATAACTAGCCACCTTACTGAGTTCTCTAAGGTTTTCAAGATGGACAGTCTTCTGAAAGGAGTGGCTTTCTTTTATTTTTACCTTTCTAATGGCTATACTTCTTATTTTTATCTCATCTCGTCTTATACTGCCTACAGGTCTCAGTTATTAGTGCTGATATTAGTACTAATAAAAAGTATTACTTTTTAAAATATATTGATAGATAGATAGATAGATAGATAGATAGATAGATAGATAGATATTATTGATTTCAGAGGTTAAGGGAGAAAGAGAGCTAGAAACATCAATGATGAGAGAGAATCATTGGTGGGCTGCCTCCTGCACATCCCACACTGGGGATTGGGCCTGCAACTCTGGAGTTGAACTGTGACCTCCTGGTTCATAGGTCAACACTTAACCACTGAACCAGGCTGGCCGGATTTGCTTTTTTATTGGCTTCAATGTGAAAGTTCCTAGTATTTCATTAGGTATTAGCTGTTGTTGATTGGAGGGCTTTTGTTTGTTTTTTAATGTTACAGAACTGACCCCTTTTCCTAGTTTTCTGAGTGTTTTCCTAAAAGAGGTGTTGAACCCTGTGGAAAACATGCTTCAGTGTGGCTCTTCACCCTATTGGGGCCGGACTCTGGGCTTGAGGCAGGTGTGCACGTAGGCGTGAACTAGGGCACACGTAAACACGGCCTCACAAGGATCGGGTAACAGCCCCATGCTCTCAGCAGCTACCGACTGTAATTCAGACCAGCTGCCACCAATGGAAACTAGAGACCACCTCAGATGAGTGTGTGGGGTTTTTTTCAACTAGATCCCATGGTGGGGAGCGTTTGTTAAAACATCATCCCCCTCTTTGTGAGGCTCAGTTACATACAGATGGAGCCGCAGGCCCCCCACTCATAGGCAGTGCTGTCTTCCTGCTTCCCAGTGACCCCAACGCCCCCTTCGCCCAGTGGACGACGGAGCGCGTGTGCATGTGGCTAGAGGACTTCGGCCTGGCTCAGTATGTGATCTTTGCCAGGCAGTGGGTGACTTCTGGCCACACTTTACTGACAGCTACCCCTCAGGACATGGAAAAGGTAAGAGCTGAGCCTCCAGGCAAGGAGACTCCCATCTTTCCCCAAACCGAGGTCTGGGAGGTGAGATTCCCCAATCCTCCTGCACCCCCACTCCCCTTCTCTTCCTCCTGCTCCACACACAGAAGAGTGGACAGAGCAGGCCCAGTCTCCCTCTGTTGATGCAAATGGACACCTTGTTGCTGTGCAGGATTCTGCTGCCACCCAGGTGGAATATCTCCACCCAGACACAGCGTCCTCTGAAGGCTAAGCTGCCCGCTGAAAATTCACATCTGTCTCCATCCTTCAATTTCAGGAGCTAGGAATTAAGCACCCTCTTCACAGGAAGAAACTGGTTTTAGCAGTAAAAGCCATCAACACCAAGCAGGAGGAGAAGTCTGCTCTCCTAGACCACATCTGGGTGACACGTAAGGACAGGCTTATATGCATGATATTTCTGGCAGCTCCTTGGGGAAGACGGTTTCCCTGGGAATGTGTGTCTCAAAGATGGTTGTCTCCTTGGGGAAGGCAGATGGATTACTAAACCTTGTGGGGTGTCCAGCCGGAACTCCAGAATGAGCATCGGCTGCCCCCTTTCCTGTGGCACCCCCATTCTCCCCCTCTCTCGAATCCCACCACACCTGTTTCCTCCTGTGTCTGCAGGTTGGCTTGATGATATTGGCTTACCCCAATACAAAGACCAGTTTCATGAATCCAGAGTTGATGGCCGCATGCTGCAGTACCTGACTGTGGTGAGGCTTTCCCCTTCAGTATCTCATAGTCCCTGTGAGCACTCAGCTCCGGGTGACTATTTTAAACTTGATTCCACCACCTCCCTCACATTCTTAAGGTCTGACAATCATGTTGTTTGTCACATAAGAGGTGCCAAGTAGCCAAGTCCAAACCATTGTGCTAAGAAAAGCGGTTGGTGTGTCCATGTGCACCCGCCAAAATGTGGTTGGCTTGTCTGTGTTTGGTCTGAGAAGGAACCTCAGGGGTCTTTTGTCACTTTGGAAATTCTGCTTCATCAACCAAAACTTTCCTCTTCCAGAATGATCTACTGTTCTTAAAAGTCACCAGCCAACTGCATCATCTCAGCATCAAATGTGCCATTCACGTGCTGCACGTCAACAAGTTCAACCCCCACTGCCTGCACCGGCGGCCAGCTGATGAGGTGAGGACGGGACCGCACTGTCTGGGTAGCCCGGAGCCAGGACAGCTGTAAGATTGGGTATAAGAAAACAAGGTGACATCATCACACACTGGCTGCATTTGGGACCATGGTGCTGGGGATTCTTTCCTTGGCTAGTGCTCTGTGGTGCCCCAGATACTCCATGGTCTGTGCTTTGTGCCCCACAAGAGCCACCAGACCTTCAGGTTCCCACCTTCCCTTGGGGAGACACACACTGTGGGCCAGAGGGCGGGAGCAGCAAGTCTTGCACTGCCCTCATAATAATGCAAGGCGATAAGGAGAGGGAGGGAAGAGGCAAAACAGAAAGACGGATGTCAAAGGAGGCAGAGGAGAGGAGATGAGGAGCCCATAGAAACAGACATTTTGGACTAGATCCCCCTATTGGTAGATATGAAATTAACTGACCTCCAGCCCCAGGTGCACCGGACATCCATGAGCAGGTTTTTCTAGAGAAGAAATTGTGTAAACACAGCAACCCAAATTCTGGAGAAGTCCCTGATAATATTCCATGAACCCCAGAGTTCCTGGTGGGCTCTGAAGCTAACGGGTTGTGACTACACTCAGTCTCCCATGCTCCTGGGAACTAAGTCTAACTGCTCTAAGATTAACTCGGCTTCCTGAGCGACTAATGACGCCTACCTCTATCCTCCATCACCTATTTTCTTCCCTGTTCAGCAAATATGTTTTCTATACGACAGGCACAAGCTGGGTATTTTGGAGACCCATTGCCACCGGAGAGCACTTAGGCACCTGAATCTTAACGTGTGCTCTCCTAAAACATTTGGCCACACCAGGGAGATGTTTTTGTCTATAAAACACTCAGCTGATAATTGACAGTCCTCTTTAAAGTTATGTTGAATCACTGAATGAATGACTCTATGGCTTTGGGGACTATTGTTTCCAAAGTTAACCAGAGAATTAGGGAATAACAGGAATCTGGAATCAGATATCTCAGTGTAGAATATCCTGCAAGATACCATGAGAGCTCCATTTCTCGGAAACTGGAAACGCTCTCAGGCAGCTGGTCTTGCCGCCTAAGTCACTGGGGTGTCGGACTTCTCTTCTGGCGAGGCAGCTGGGGAGGGCTCATTCCCAGGGGCTGCTCCACAGAGCGCCATGGTGGGGTCTGTTAGACCTAATCTTGTCGTTCTTCTCCCTCACAGGGTAACCTTTCTGCTTCAGAAGTTGTGCAGTGGTCCAACCACAGGGTGATGGAGTGGTTGAGGTCCGTGGACCTGGCCGAGTATGCACCCAACCTCCGTGGGAGCGGCGTCCATGGAGGTCTCATCGTGAGTGGCTCTTTGGACTAGCCCACCTGCTCAGTGAGAACTGGGCTATTCAGAAATTGCTTTCTTAAGGGCTAGACATAAGTCCTAGTAAAAGTATTGATATTTTGTCTGAAATCCTAGTATAAGTTGAAGTCTCAAAGTGTTTTGATAATTTGTTGAGAATTAATATACCTCATAGAAGCAAGATGGCCCCTGGAAGGACTTCCCTAGCCACAGACCAGAAGGTTCCAGGGAAAGGGGCTGTGTGAGAATCAGCCCTCAGCTCTTCTCCTTCTATGGGAACATGGGGGGCAGAGAAGGGATTGAGAGGCCACCAAAATGTAGCTCCCTGCTTGCCGTGATACAGCCCTTATTGTCACTCAGATCTGTCAAGTGGCAAAGCCAGCAGGGAAATGAGGAAGGGGTGGCTTGGCTGTCAACCAGAGTGGAGCCTGGGAAGGTGTCCTTATCTAAGAGGTCACAGTTCGCTGCTCATCTGTGAAAAGGAGATGATCAGTCAGCAGTTGTGCTAGTATCTGCTCAAAGCCAGGCTCTGGGCCAGGTAGCAAGGGGCATGGGACACAGGTCAAGTGTGAGCTTCAGCTCTTCCCTGGAGGTGCACCCAGCCCCGCAGTGGGTCGGGGGAGCGTATTTCTTAGTCATCACTTGGAGCCCCTTCGTCACCACTGGATGGCTTATCTGGTTTCTTCTTAGATCCTGGAGCCACGCTTCACTGGGGACACCCTGGCTATGCTTCTCAATATCCCGCCACAAAAGACGCTCCTCAGACGCCACCTAACTACCAAATTCAATGCTCTGATTGGTCCTGAGGCTGAACAGGAGAAGCGGGAGAAAATGACCTCACCAGCTTACACACCACTGACCACCACAGCCAAAGTCCGGGTGAGTGGCGGGCACTTCCTGCGGCCGTCCAGCGGCCCTCCTCCTGCCCTCAGGCTGTTCAGCAGTGACCCAGCACCCGGAGCCAACCCAGTGCGTGCCCCTGGACGAGGAGGCTCTCAGCTCTGCTGTGGTCTCGCTGTTAGCATGTTAGTTCCCGGCCACTCTTGAGTCCAAGGCACAAAGTGCAAGTTGCTTTACACAGACGTCCCGTGCAGGAAGCAGTTATGCTCGGGAGGCTAGGAGTTTGTCCTCTACCTCAACTCACTTTCCCGGGCCTGGGCTCCCTGCAGTCAAACCCAGTTTTGTGCCACAGGAGTGTTCCCCTTGGCAGCTGGCACAGAGTTATCCAGAAGTCCCGAGGTTGTCCAAGTACCAGCATCACTCACTGTGGCTCTCAGAATGCCACCAAGCCCATCTGACCTGCCTGAGCCACAAGGTCCTCAGACCAGGTCCTCCCCAGACCTCCTTCCTCAAGGGAGCAGGACAGGAAGTGTGTCTGGGGGAGCAGTAGAAACATGCTGGGCGCAGCTGGAGAGGGGAAGGAGGGCCACCCAGGCCTGTCCCCTGTGGCTCCACAAGGGCAAGTGGAAGGAAGGAGAGCTCCCCTGTGTGGCACCAGCAGCCGTGGTGAGGCAGGGCCTCTAGGCATCCCTGTCCCCGGGCAATGCCAGCATCCCTGCTGGGACAGCAGGCATGAGTCTCGGGAGCCGAGTCTTGGGGGAGCAGCACTCCATGTAAGATCATTTACCTGTTGGTCTTTCCCCAGTGTAGATATTGCTTACAGGAGCTCTGTTTGGTTAAGAGAGTTTTTCCAGGAGCAGTTTGCCTTGCATCTTCCTCAGAGGCCTGCCGTATAAGGTGTTGTCAGTCATACCTGCAACACCAGCTTGACAGTCTTCTCATAATCTTGCATTTGCTATGTTTTAGCCAAAGAAACTGGGATTCTCACATTTTGGAAACATAAGGAAGAAGAAGTTCGACGAATCGACGGATTACATTTGCCCGATGGAGCCCAGTGACAGTGTCGGTGACAGGGTCTACAGTGGCTACCGGGGCCTCAGCCCACTCGATGCCCCCGAAGTGGATGGGCTGGACCAGGTGGGACAGATTAGCTGATGCCCCTGTCACCTGTCCTCTCTGTGCACCCTGAGAACTCACAGTAACACCGTGTGTGTCAGCACATAACTGCATCTCACCCCCGTGCGTGTGCATGGCTCGCAGAGAACACTCAGCCATCGTCTTCCCCCGGGCCTCAAGCCCCGAGGGTGGCCAGGGCATGGCGTCGCACCTTTGCTGAGGGGCCAGACCTTGGGGACGGTTGCCAAAGGTGGGCTCACTCAGGGGGAAAAACACTAAAAGATGCCTGTACATTTTTAGTATCTCTCGGTGTCCCATCTTCAGCCCCCGTGGAAATATACGAGCTCGGACACAGGTCCCGAGACCGTGGACCATCGCCGGGGGCTCACTCTCGGGCCCGTCCCCTGTGCTTCAGTTGAGGGGCAATCTCAAGTGCCTTAGGCCTGTGCCACAGTCTCGGCTGTGATCCAAGGGACAGCAGCAAGGTTTTCTGCCGCCATGACAGCGTCACTATGCTGTGCCTTACTACAGAGGTGGTCGCTTCCTCCTGGTAATAAAACGATATTTATGTGGAAAGCAAACTGTACAGCACGTCTTTAGTCTTCCTGTGGAAGAGATCTGAGCACATCTGGAGATGAGGCCTGCCCCATGCACAGCATAGAGCCAGCGGCACCCAGCCGGGAGATAGGTCCTCGCCGTGCACACAAGTGTCATGGACCAGGGGGAGGGGCAAGGAAGGACCTCCATCCCCCACCCCAAATCCTTCAGAGGAGGCTTGTGGCCCTGTGGCCTCAGGCCCCAACCCCCTCGTGTCTCACACACGTCCTGACTGTAGGCCACATCTCACGTGCAGACCCCACAGTTGGTTTCTGTGTCAGCGGTGTGGGCCACCCAATGAAGGCAGTGGTGGGGAGACAAGAAGGTGGCCCTGCTGGAAGGACTTTCTGCTCTTTCATGTGCTTTGCCAGCTTCTCTGTTATGGGCCCGGCTGGGCCCCTGGCCACTGTGGGGGTTGGTCCGCCTGTGTTGGCAGGGCTACAAAGACCTGCTTCCTGATTTAGAGGCTGACTAACTGATAATGGGTCTTCCAGACTGGCTTTGTCTGGCCCAGGACTGCGTGAGAGACATGCCTGGGCTCCTGTCCAGTAGATTCTAGCTTGCCCTGGGCAGCTTTTGGCTCTGCTGGGATCCCCAGGGCCTCATCTGCAGAAGCCTAATAGCCTCATTGTGACCGTCTGGTGTCCCGGGGCCTCATGACCCCATTGAGGACACTCTGATTCTGCCCCAGATGGAGCCAGCGCTCAGATTTGCTTCTTAAACTACTTGTAACCTCAGTCCATGGCCTCTGCTCTGGTCTCCCCTCACTTCCGACCAGTGAGAGATGGACAAGCTCACCAGCTGGCACGGCTGGGGTTTGATTCCAGTGCTTGGGACCTTGCGTGGCAGGTGCTTCTTGAGGTTGGTCCCTGGGTATCACGGTTATAGAACCATAGTCAGGGCAGGCTCTGACCTTTATGTCTTTCTTTTTATTTTTGTTTCAGAGAGGAAGGGAGAGGGAGAGATAGAAACATCAGTGATGAGAGAGAATCATTGATCAGCTGTCTCCTGCACGCCCGCTACTGAGGATCGAGCCCACAACCCGGGCATGTGCCCTGACCGGGAATCAAACCATGACCTCCTGGTTCATGGGTTGATACTCAACCACTGAGCCACACCAGCTGGGCTATCCCTTATTTTTTTTCACATCCCGGGGAGGGCATCCCTGCATGTGTCTGTTTTCAAACTGCATGGAATTACATCACTAATTCTCTGTGTGGGCTCAAGCAAGGCCTGTATCCCCTTGTAGGCCCCCATTTTCCCACCTGTGAAATGAGGGCTCACACATGATGTCCTCAGAGGGTGCTTCTAAATTTACAGGGTCAAATAGGTTTCAGGGAGGAGGAGTGGGCCAGCATTACCTGAGGAGGAGGGGCAGGAAGGGGAGGAAAGGGATGTGCTGGTGTGAAGAAGCTCCATGGGCAGCTCCCTGAGGATGCTCCCTTGTGCCCATACCGGGCATCGGTGTCCGGGGTCCTATGGGTGCCAGTGTACTCAGCATCCTGAAAGCCTTCCTCTCTGCTCTGGCAATAGAGGCTTGAGCATATAGGGAAGGGCTGTTGCTGGCAGACCCTGTCTATGCCCTGCTTCGGTTACCCTTGGAGCTGGTTGCCGGATAGGGACCCAGGAGAGCATGTGCATGGCAGTGTGGGACACTGGAGGCTCCCTGTTTCCCCAGGGACAGAGGTGGCATGTGCTCTCAGGGCCTGGCCCACTCCTGTCTCCACCCCGAGGGAAGCACGCCCAAGCTGGAGGGGATGTGCATGCCATTTCTGTGAGTCACGAGTGGAGTCCACATATGCTGACAAGGCCGCTGCCCGTTTTACAGATGGCACCTTCGGAAGGCACTGTGACGCAGATAGGGCTCCTCTCCCAAGACATTCACCGCCTCACGGTAGGACCCTGGCTCTCTCCACAGTAGCACAGGTGCTGGAAGGCCCTGTGAGGTTGGTGAGGTGGTGCACAAGGCCTGGGACAGCCCTGTCCCCACTCCAGAGCCTGTGTCAGCAGCAGCTCTGAGGCGAGGTGGAGATGGGGGTGCAGAGAGAACAAAGGAGGGTGCTGGGCAGTGGAGCCAGAGCCTGAGCCAGCCCTCAAGGCGGCAGCGGTGCACATGCCTTCCCCACGGGCCTGCTGCTGGGCCTTGAGCAGTTCAGGGCCCTGGGCCCTGGGAGGGTTGTGGACCTTGAGCAAAAGCACCATGCCAGACCTCAGGTGCTCTTCCCAGGCTCAGAACTGGTGAGGAGACGAGATGTGAGCACGTACTGCCGTGCCCAGCAGGCAGCCTGGTCTCCAGGAGAGGAGCACCCCTGGAGTGAGGCTAGCCTGGCTCATGCCCCTGCTGGCGTGTCGGGCAAGTCATTCTCTCCAAGCCCTGGTTCAGTTTCTGGGAAGCAGGGCCAAAGACAGCCTCCTTGCAGGGTGCACAGGCAGATTAGAAGAGGCAGGAAAAGGCTAGCCCCAGTTCACGTCTTAGGGGCCCATATATTTTAGGTCCTGTCGGTTCCCATAGAGACAGGTTAAGAAGGCCGTATCCAAGGGCAAGATTGGAGTGCAGGGCATCTCCGTGAGTCCAAGCAGGGTCATTTTTATTCAATTGTTTTTTCTTGGCTCACACACCTACATGACTCCACCCAGCTCTGCCCTTCTCACCTCTAAACCGTTTCTGGTGGCCTTGAAAATAGCAACTTTACCTCTAAGGTATGAGCAATTTATCATTTTGATCATGCTGTCTCATCTGACCCCATCAATACTCAGGGTCCCTGGGACACCATGAACTTACAGTGTCCGACGGGATCACCCCCAGTGCCCGCTGCTTCCCATGTAACTGCAGTAGGGTGGCCTTGACTCAGACCCCGTCCAACTGCGCCTTCGGCTGTGACCTTTCAGACCATGCTGAGCCAGGACCAGATGCTGAACGACTCTCACCTGGCTGCTCCCAGCTCGGAGGACTGGAGATGACTCCATGGCAGAGAGCCGGAGAGGCGCGCGTGGACCCCAGGCTCTGCAGCAGGGGGGAGCTGGCACACAGCCTCGGCAGAGCCAGGCTGAGGCAGGCAGGGCACCTGGGATGTGGGTGCTGGCGGCAGGGCACTGGGGCTGGGACAGATGTCCAGAGGTGGCCCTAGCGCCCCACATTTTCAACAGTGCTGTGCCCTTCGCCACAGCTTTTATACCTTTCGTACTTTTATGCGCGGCTGCCGCCACTTGTGTGTGGAGGGAAGAGATGTGGATGCAGACGCAGCTGGTCCTGGTGACAGCGGGAGGCTCTTCTACCAGAGGGGCGGGGCCGAGCGTGCATACAGGCTCTGCTGGGCAAGTGCCAAGACCACCCTCCGAGTGCGCTGTGGTGACTGAGGGGTGTAACGGGGCCCCTCCCTGGGCTGCTGCCAGACAGAGGCTCCTGTTCCCACTCACAGGAATCTGGTCCCATGAGGGATCTGGGTGAGAAGAGGAAAGGAGCAGTGAGACTTCCTCCCAGCCCTGGCTGCCCTCACCTCCCCTCAACCACAAAGCAAGCCTGTCTCAGGTTCTGGGTGAAGCTGGCAAGCAGAGCAGCACACTCCCTCTCCCCTCCGCCCGCCCCCCAACTCCAGCCTTTCCCTCACCAGCCTCCAATGCAACTGTCTGATCAAACAGCTCCCCCCAGTGGAAGAACCTTGGGAATCTCAAATAGTTTCCAAAGCAACTCCATCTTCCAGAGAAGCCTTTCGACGTCAGGCAGCTCCCACCTCAGGAGAGAGCCCGTGCCCCTGCCCCACAGTCCCCTCCCAGCCAGGCTCCGCCCTTGGTGAGGGCCCCCTCGCCCTCGTGATGGCACCAGCTCAGGCCCCACCTCTCATCTGATTTCCACAGCTGGTCTCCTACTTGGCCCCCTCTGGACGTCCGCTACCCCATCCCCAGTGACCTTCCCACGGCGCTGCTTTAATCCTGTTGGCTTCTGGCTAAGGACTCCTCAGAATTACCACAGATGGGTGCTCAAAAGCCTTTGTCAGCGCCCCAGCCCTTTGGAATCTCCAGCCTTCAGGACCCCGTGCCCACGCCTGCGCTACTGTCTCACTCTCCGTCACTGTGGGATGTATTTTTCTCCCAGTCCCCGTCACAAGGCCAAATCCTGTCTGCTGCAATCCGGAAGACACGGGCTTCTTCACGAAGCCTGCACTGGTGTTTCGGTTGGAGGCCCCCGTGTCCCTTGAGGTCGAGCACTTCCTGGTTCACCTTGAAGTAACCTGTGGTCATTCTCCCTTACCATACCCACCCTCAACACAAACTCACCACGCACCTGCTGTGGGTGGGCTCTGCGCCGACTGTAAGGCCCGATCCTGGTCCTCACAGGGCACAGGAGATCCATGCTGCTAATCCCTGCCCCCCCTATTCCTCCCCCCCAATGCCCCCCCCCCACACACACACACACACTCCTTCGTGTGTGCAGGTTAAGTGCCTTTCGTCCTGCACCAAGGGTAAAAGGCACAGGCATGAACACCAAGGTCCTGCCTAAGGGTGCAGATGTCCCCAGAGGGCACACAGGTTAGTCTCAAGCAGGAGAGTGATGTTGCAGGAGCTCCAGGAGTAGTCCCTACAGCCCCAACAGCAAGTTACCATTTTAAATGGAGGACCGGACTGGGGGCCGGGACCAAAAAGGCTCCAAGGAAGAGGAGATCATTGAGTTCTGAAAGATGAAGCCGGTTCCCCAACCATGCCAAGGGGCAGGCACGCCAGGCAGATGGACCTGCACCTCCCAGCACATCCTGGGCAGTCGTGCGAAGACAGCTTCCTCAGTTCTGCACGGCTGCGTTTGGGGCTGGACACTTCACTGTCATGGGGGTTGTCCCGTGCGCTCTAGGATGTTCAGCAGCTTCCCTCTAGGTGCCAATAGCAACTCCCACTGTGACAGCCAAAAACTCTCCCAAGCTGGCCAAGTAGTCCCCGGGGGGACGAGCCCCTCTAGCTGAGAACCGCGGAGCCAGAGAAGGGGGTCAGAGTCAGGGGCCCAGGGAAAAAGCTCTGGTGAGCCGGCTGGAGCCAGATCAGGAAAGACCTTGTAAGCCAGACCCTGGAATTCATCCTGGAGACCGAGGTGGCCAGGTGGGGACGAGTAAGAGGTGAAAGCAGGAGACAAGAAAGGTAACATCTGTGTTTAAGTAAAATATCCCAGTGTAGGATCTACTTACCATGCAGTGCTCCGCACAGTATCTTTCTCTGGGGGGAGGATTCACTGACCACGCAGAGGAATGGGGCTAGCTGCCTCCCAGCAGCCTACCCCACCGATCTTGTGGGCGCTACAAAGCTGTTCCCTGGAGTGGTGTCCCTCTCTCCTGTAGCCCGCCCTCCCTCTCCCCCTCACTTCCCCACGTATGTGTTGAATAAGAAGTCCAGCAACACCAAGGTTTGGCGATGCTGCTACTATGCCAATGTTTGTGAGAAGGGAAGGAGTGTCTTGGAATCAAACAGACCCAGGTTTGAAGCCCAGCTCTGCCACCTACTGGCTGAATGATCTGGGGATAGTAACGATGTCTCTTTTCCGGCTCAGTTTCCTTTTCATCGATCACTTGAAGAACAAAATCCCCACGGACTCTGTGTCTTGTTATGAGAATTACACAAAATCAAGTGCGGAAGGGGTTCCACCCGTCACAGGTAACAGAGCAGGAGCATGTCCTCCTGGCCACGAGCATCAGATGGCCCTCGTAGCCTTTGGGGTTGGTGATAGAAGGATTTTAAGGCATTGCTTCTGGAACCTCATTTTGTTTGCAAGTTCAAAAGCTTCTGTCTGTGACCACCCCCACCCACCACACCAAACAGGGCCTGGCAGTCAGAGGGCACCAGCGAAAATGCACCCTTTACCTCCATGTGCTGTGCAGAGTGCAGGGAGTCTGGGACTCCTGGAGGCCTCCTACCCTGTGGGCCCACCCACTGCCCTGGCATGTGTGTTCTTAACACCATTCCTCCTTCGAGGGTCTCCTGCAGGAGAAGGGCGAGTGCTCATGGAGGGTGCCTGAGCCTTCTCGTAGGTCTGACCTTAAAAACAAAACACTGTGGCCCTAGCCAGTTTGCCTCAGTGAGTCGAGTATCGGCCTTTGGACTGAAGGGTCCCAGGTTTGACTCCAGTGAAGAGCACGCAGTTGCAGGGCTGCAGGCTCCTCCCCCGGTCAGGGTGCGTGGAAGAGGCAACCAGTGTGTTTCTCTCACATCAATACTTCTCTTTCCCTCTCTCTTCCACTCTCCCTGAAAATCAATGAAAAAATATTCTTGACTAAGGATTATGACAAACACACACTGTGTGTGGGGGTGGGGATAGTGGGGATCAAAAGGGGTTACTGGGAGCCGACGTGACCCCACTTGGGTTCTTCTGAAATTCTGCCCTCCCATGGACACACAGCCAACACACATGGAGGGCAGGCCCGGGCCTACTAAGTGCCTAGCGGGTCCCCCACAGAGCCACACTCCATGGGCCATCTGCTTTGTACTGAAGTTTATTTCACTGGGCCAAGGGGCAATGTCCTAGGATGCAGTCCCCTCCGAGGCAAGGAGGCTCCAGAGGCCACTTTGTCTCCAGCCCTTAATCCCTTCATCGGCCCACCCCAAAGAGAGGGGCTCGGTGAGCCCGAGGGTGCCTGTGGCACTTCTGAACAGGGTGACGCTGAACTCACTGTGAGTCAGATGGAAGGGACCGGGGACATTTGCTAAGAGCAAGGGAGGTGTTAGTAGGTGAAGATCATGTCCTTGGTGTAGCCCAGTTTCTCCAGGTTCGGGTGAGCGGCTGTCTGGATCAGGGGTGGTGGGCCACACACCAGGATGAACGTGGACTTGCCAGGAGCAGGGAGGTGCTCCTGGATCATTTCGGCGGTGACGAAGCCTGAGCTGTATGTCCAGCCTGCAGGTAAGCAGAGGAGAGCTGGGGAGGCTCCAGGGCGAGCCCCTGGCCCCGGGTCTCTTGCTGTCCTTCCCTAAAGCCAGGGAGAGGGAGGCCTGGCTGCTCTAAGACTCAGAAGTTTGTACTACCGTTCTCTGCAGGAAGTGGAGAAGTAGAGGACATGGGGCCCCCAGGCAGGCCTCAGATTACTCCAGATGCCAGGCTCTGAGGCCTCTGGCTGGAGTCTGCCTGCCATGAGCACTGCCGAGGATGGAGAAGGGGACAGTGAGGGGGGATGTGCCAAGCTGTGGCAGGAATCAAAGCTGGATTTCCTCTGCTGGTGTCTCCCTCTGCTGGGCAGTGAGCTGTACGATAAGGCAGACACAGACTGCAGTGTGGGAGAGGCAGCCTACAGGGAGTGGTGGCCTCGTGGGCTGTGAGGTGCCCAGTGGTGGCTGGGTGCTGTCTGGGGCTCAGCAGGTGAGGACTTCTCTGAGGTGAGTAGTGAGGAATGAAGGGGTCAGTGGCCGTATTAGAGGCGGTGTAACTGATGCCTCCGTGGGATGTATGTGGAGTGCAAGGGCAGGGTAGGTGTTCAGGGTGGCCCCATGCCTCAGTGTCCCTCCTGATATTCAGTGCAATGTGTGAAGTTCTGCTGAGACATCGGACACCTTCCCTTAATTGCCTTTGCAAGCAGGTCGTCCCGAATCCTCCCCTTCTTCAAATTCCTGAATTTTCCGTGGGAGGTAGAGCCCAAGTCCTCAACCCCCAAGCCCAGTCCTAATAAACAAACACACACACGTCCAGGGACTCGGCCCTGAGGTGGGTCAATGACCCCTGGCGGGGAGAGAGGGGTCCGTACCGAGAGGAGGCCTGTCCAGGGTGTACCACAGGTTGAACTGCTCCGGGTGAGTTGTGGCAACTTCTTCGAGCTCCCTTCTCATCAGGATGTCGTCCTCTGTCTAGAAAGGAAGCAGCCTGAGCACAGCCCCTCCAGGGACTTCTTGCTTATCCCTCAGAGCACATGGGTTAGCATGTTCCTGTCCCAGCTGCAGTGCTCCCCACAGACCCTCCTGCTGCACGACAAACCCTCTCTTGTGAGGGCAGGAGTTGGGTAGTTGGGTGAGGGCCTGCAAGGCCGTGGCTCCATAGCAGTAGGGCTCCCTCAGAGGCCCCAGCCCCACCTCCCACAACCACACTGAGCACTAGGCTCAGCAAACACAGCAGAAATTAGCTTAGTGTGGGTCCCGGATCTTCTGCATGGAATGGAAGGAGCTAAGGCAGCAATATATAATATAGTGATGTGATATGATATGATACGATGTGATATATGATATGTGATATATAATGTATGTGATATGATATATGATAAGATATGATATGATATGATATGATATGATATGATATGACGCACAGGATCAGGCTCCCTCCTGTCTGGATCGGGCCTGTAGGGACTGGGCTGAAACCAGATATCCAACATCCCCTGAGGAGTCCCAGATTGTGAGAGGGTGCAGGCCAGGCCGAGGGACCCCACTGGTGCACAAATCCATGCATGGGTGGGGTCCCTTGCCTGGCTGGCGATAGGGGCCAATTGGGGCCAGCCAGCTATGGGGAGGGACTGCAGGACGTTGGCCTGCCCTGGGAGGTTGGCTGTGGAAGTGACTGTTATGACTAAGTGACTGTTACAATTGGTTGACCAAAGGGCCAATTGGTCGCTATGACCCACACTGATCACCAAGGGGCAACACTCAATGCAGGAGCTGCCCCCTGGTGGTCAGTGCACTTCCACAGCCAACCTCCCACAGCAGGCCAACCTCCCACGGCAGGCCAACCTCCCGTGGCCCCTCCCCGCCAGCTGGCCGGCCCCAATTGGCCCCTATCACCAGCCAGGCCAAGGAACCCCACCCATACATGGATCTGTGCACCAGTGGGGCCTCTCGGCCTGGCCTGCACCCTCTCACAATCCAGGACCCCTCAGGTTTCAGGCCTGATCCAGACAGAAGGGAGCCTGATCCTGTGCGTTGAGCATTTGCCCCCTGGTGGTCATAGCGACGGGTCATTCGGTCACTTAGGCACACATATTTATATAATTTATATTATATAATTTATATTATATAATTTATATTATATAATTTATTTTATATATATATATATATATATATATATATATATATATATATATATGCCTAAGTGACCATTATAACCAGACAACCGGATGACTGGCTGGTAGCTATGAGGTGCACTGACCACCAGGGGGCAGATGCTCAATGCAGGAGCTGCCCCCTGGTGGTCAGTTTACTACCACAGCCAACCTCCCAGGGCCCTTTCCCAAGTCGGCCAACTTGCTAAGGTCCCTTCCCCTGGCTGGAGCGGAAGGGTGGGGGCAAATCAGCCCAATCAGGACTGGGCAAGAGGCCCCGATTGTCCCCGATCACCGGCCACGCCAAGGAACCCCACTTATGCACAAATTTGTGCCCTGGGGTCTCTAGTATAAATATAAAGAGCATGGAGAGCTGAAGAGAAAAACAGAGGCTGGAGCCTCATGTGGGGACAAGCGAGCCAAAACATAAAGAAACTTGTCACAGGCTCGGAGAGGCTGCACAGAGACCTGGAATCCTAAAATTGTCGTTATCATTCTGGTCCTCGTAATTCCACCTCTGGGATTCTGTTTAAGAAAATAATCCAAAAGTGACCAAGTCGAGGTACAATTACTCATCACCATCATTTATAACTGAAAACAACCTGAACGTAGAGATTTAGTAAATGATGGTACCACTTGACATAGACCATAACGAAAATATTTATAAAGAGCTTCCATGAGAAGAAGATAGCTGTATGGTAAGGTTGACTAAACAAACAAAACTATATATACGTAACTGTAAATACATGTATAGCGTGTAAAGGGGGAAAAAAAGACCACAATAAGTCAAATATTTATATGCTTTTGTATAGTCCAAAATTTGCATGGAGTGCTGCTATGATTTTATACTCAGATTAACGTAGAACTAAGGAAGGAAGGAAAGCATGGTGATTAGGTTGGTTGGGGAGACAAGAGTTTTAAAAAAGCAACAAATGGGAAAACAGGCCAGGATTCAGCTTCTCCACCGCCGGCAGCCGACTGGTCTGCCCATAGCCGCAGGCACCAAGTAGCCTGGGCTCAGGGTCGGGGAGGGGAGAATGCAGAGCCCCGCTCAGCCAACGTTCCATCCCTGCTCCCCCTGCGAGCCCAGGGCAGACGCAGCAGCACTGACCTGGTTGGCAAAGATGAGGGACATCCTGGTCTTGTCGCGGGGGTTCTTGGTGATGTGGCGAATGAGCTGCAGCATGGGCGTGATCCCTGGAACACAGTTTGCGGGCAGGCCAGCTTGCCCTCGCGGCTGCCCACAGTCCCCGGTCTGTGGCAGCTGGACCCCAGGTCTACTGTTCTCACTCACAGTGGGGAACTGCCCTTCATTTTGGTTTTCCCTTTCTCATTTTCATATGACAAGACGGAAGGAATGCTGGCTTTGGCTTGGGAACTGGGTTCCATGCCCAGTTCTCTTACTATCAGACCAGGGTGACTCAGGTACCTGTCTGAGCAATTCAGGGTCCTCGTTTGTGAAACAGAATTCACGATGAGTAAATGTAATAGTTTTAAAAGTGCCTATTATGGTGCCTGGTGAGTTGTAAGTCTCCTTACATGTTTGTTCTCTTCTTTCAGCCATTCACTTCAAAAGAGGCTTGAATTAGAGCTAGGAGTCCTTGGCGGGGCGGGGGGCAGGGGGCAATGTGTGGGCCTGCCTGGCCTGGTCCTCAGCCTCCTCCCTGTTCCCAGCCTGACTTTAGAGGCTCCCCGGGGTTCCTGGGCTGCCACCCACCGAGTTGGTGAAGGGGAGCAGGGCACACAGGGTCAGGACCAGGGCCTATCACTGACCCGAATCCCCGTCTGAAACAGCCAGGGAAGGAATCACTCACATCTCCCCTTCTAGGATCCAAGGACTCCCAGGTCAGCAAGGGCTCAGGGCTCACCTGGGATGAGGCCCTCAGAAGCCTCTTACCTGTGCCCCCAGCGATCATCCCCAGGTGGCTGGCCCTTTTTTCTTCAGGCTTACTCGTTTTGTATGCTTTGACTGAAAACTTCCCTGCAAACACAGAGGATACTGTTCACTTCTGGAGTCCCTGCCTGAGAGCCTGCAAAACAGCACTGCCTTTCTTGGGACTTCCCCGGGGGCGTCCACCTGAGGAAGTGGCTGCACCCTTTTAAGCCAGAGAGGAAGCCAGGGCGACCTCCGTGGCCAGCCTGGAGCACTCGTGGGAATAGAGTCCTGGCCTCTGCGGGGAATCCCTGGATCTTTTCTTCTGAGGAAGGAGGGAGGTGCCGCTGGATAGTGGGATAGGGAGCCTCACACAGCACTGCCACCCACAGCAGCATGCGAGTGAGTGATGAATATGTGAGTAAATGAATGAGTGTGGACTCCATCTATCCGTTTATCAACAGTAGTCGGCTACTTTTTATGCATCAGGTGTTGTGCTGGAGATACAGCCATGAGGAAACACCCAACCCCTCCCTTGGCTGGATGGCACCTACTGTCTTGTGAAATGGAAGTGAATTGGTGCCTGTTGACCAATGTGTGATGACTTTAACAACAAATCCATGTGACTCAAATCTGAGGAGTTTTCTAGAACAATGCAACTACCACAGGAATCTTCTTCCTCCCCATGGGAGGCCCGGGGTGAACCCCCCCGTACCTGGCCCATGATAGAACAGGCGCCCAGTTGGCCCTCGAAAAAGAATGGTGTCCCCAATTTTCATGTTGTCCAAGTATTGAGACATCTTCCCTCCCTCTGGGTAATTCGGGTGCACGTTTTTGAAGTAGATCTGAAAAAGAAGGCAGCGTGGTTTTCACAGCCTCAGACCCGAGGCCCCACCGCACACAACTTAATGTATTTGCTGTTGGAAACCATGCAGAAAGTGCCCTGCACTCATGATGGCTCTAAGCAACTCTGGAGATTTTGCCAGGTCAGCGGCTTCACTGTTAAAGGACACTGTCCAGGGCAAGAGTCCCTTCTCCACCCCACCACCCTACAGGCTTGTGAGGGCGAGGCACCTGGGCATGGTGGGCCTTGCTCACCTTTATAATGAAGTCCACAAAGCCTTGGTCATCATCACTGGATACAGGTGTGTATGCCCTGATCACCAGGACACCATCAATGTTGGCCAAGAGATGGACATAGTTACCTACAAAAAGGCATCAAACGGCAAGTTGGCGTGGCCAGCCTGACTAGGACTCAGAACTCCCCTAAAGGACTGAGCCTCGAGGAGGTGGGTACAGAGTGGGGCAGGGTGCTCGGGAGGAGGGCCAAGCAGGGAAGGAGCCCCAGTGCAGATGTGTGAAGGCGAGGCCTGTCCTTGTCGCTCCAGGCGCCACTCCGGGCAAGTCTCTTCGTCTCTCTGAGCATCTCTGTGAATGGGACCATATCCCTGGCCTCCTCCGTCGTAGTGTAGTTGTCAGCTTCACTCACAGGAAACCTGTTGCTACGTCGCCATCACAAAGTCATTGCTTCCTAAACTGGAGGCCTCACTGGGGTCAGGGAATGAATCACAGCCCCCTCCGCTGTAACCTGTTGCCTGGCGCAGAGAACGCCTGGGCTCACAGGCATGCAAAGCCCCAGGATTTGGACACCCGCGGACCAGAAGTTCTAGAAAGAGCACTGTGTCTTCCTGGGCAATGGCTCTGCTGAGGGGCAGCAGTGAAGTTTTGAACCATGTAATCCTGCCCCTCCGGGGTGGAACTGAACGGACCAGCTGTGGCCAGAGACCCACAGATCGTAACTACACCCCAGGCCACATGATGGGCTGGGCCGTTCAGATTTCTGCTGGATCTAGCAGGGGAGATTTCAGCAATTAGTGGTGAAGACAGAAGTGGCAAGAGAGATGCTCAGAGACAGAAGCCAGAGGCAGCTCTGTGCCAGGGTATCTGGGGGAGTAGAAACTGTACACAGGAAAGGGAGTGGATATGTAGACAGAGGTAGAGACCTAGAGAGAGACAGAGAGGAGGAGGGCAAGGAGGGAGAGGAGGAGAAGGAGGAGGGAAAGGAGGGAAGGGGCGCTGGAGGGGCCAGTCCTTCCAGTATCTTCAGGAGCATAAACCCAAATCTTTGAGGAGGCCTGAAACCAAACACCACTCACCTACAGGAAGCCCCAAAACATGTTCTGTTGAGGGCAGTGCAAAGCGGAACCTCCTGGTGTTGTAGGTGATTTGCTGATAAAACAGAAAACAAAGGCAGGCTCTGTCAGCTTCCTAGAAGCCATGGAAAGGAGCCCCAGCTGGTGCTTTCCCAGCTGTGCGCGGCACACACACAGTGGCAGTGGGGAGGACTTGAATTTCTGCCCCCACCACCCTGCCTTCCCAACTCAGCACCTTCCCCACCCCTCTGCCCTCCTCTCTTTTACCTGCTGACTGTGGCTGACCCATTACCTCTTTCTCAATCAGGGGCAGCGGATATTTGGTTTCAGGGTTCTGTAAGGTGATGGCAAGTTGTCTCCTCCTTGAGTTCATGTTCTTCAGGGCCAAGAGAAACACCGTGAGCCCAATGGCGGCGACGGCAAGGAGCAGGGACGGGTCCTAGCCAGACACAATGCGAGCAGGGCACCTCAGGTCCTGCCTGCCCTGGGCAGGACAGTTCTCAGGCACACAGGAGCCTTCTCCATACCCAAGGCATAAACGCTGGGGTGTGCCTGAAAGAAACTGGGCAGAGGGAAAGGCACTAAAAGAGAATGCAGGCTGAGTCTAGGGGGCACCCAGGGGCGATGGGGTCAGCTGCAGGTCAGACAAGGCTGCCTGAACCACGCCAAGCAGATGGCCCTTCCTGCCCATCTTCCTCCATCCTCGCTACAGCCAAGGGTGCCATCCCTGGGAGTCCCCTCCTGGAGGTGGAGTGGTTGATGGCATTGCTTCTAACATACGATTTGGAAGGAAGGCCACAGCCCCTAATAACAGAACTAGAGAGGGAGACTGGGTTTGGCATCGTCCAGAGGTGATCTTGGCTGCGAGCGTGGCAGGGGAGGGCCGCCTCCCCCGCTGCTCCCAGCATCCAGTTGAGGCCCGGAGCTGGGTGCTCCGAGGTCTTAGCTTTTCGGGACACGCCAACACCTCCCAGGCGGGGGGCGGAGACTGGACGCCCCCCTGGCCTCCGCCCGGCCTCCAACTGCACCCCGCCCCGCCCGGCCCGCCCCGTCTGTCCGCTCCTTTGCAGACGCCGGCGATGGGCGATCCCGGGCCCGACTCGGGAAAGGTCCGCCGGCGCCGCGATGCCCCGCCCCGCACGCACCGCGCCCTCTCCGGCTCCGCAGGGTCCAGCGCGGCGAGCCCCCTCCACCCGCTTCCCCCTTCCCGCCCGCGGCGGACGCCCGCCGCCCGGCCTCCCCCCGCCCCCGTAGGACCCCAGGGACGCCGTCGGGCTCTCCCGGCCCCCGCCCGCCTCCGGTCTGCGGCCTCACCCGCCGGCCGCCCTGCCCAGGGAGCCCACCCGGAATGAATCGCCGAACATGATGAAGTGGGGCTGGTGCGCGGTCCCCACCCCGCGGGCCCGCTGACTGGGGGCCGCCGACCTGCAGCTCCGCCGGACCGACGGCCGAGCCTCGCGGGCAGGTAGGGACGCCGGCGGGAGGGGCGGGGCGGGGCGGAGGGCGGGCCGGGCATCGCGTGCCCCGACCGGCGGCGGCTCGTGGCGGGCGCCCTTCCAGGTGACCCCCCACCCCTGCCCCCAGCCCGAGGCGCGGCGTTGGAAGGTTCTTTCTCGCGTGACTCCGGCTCCGCACCTGCCCTGCCGCCGGGGCCACGCGGCATCCAGGGGCTTCCTCGTGAAACATCCCTTACGCGTCGCGTGGCGCCCTCTCGGACCCGGTCTTCTCCCTGCACGCTCCGGGCTGCCCTGACCGGGGCTCCCTGCCCTCTGCTGGTTTAACCTGGTCCTCTCCCTGCACGCTCCGGGCTGCCCTGACCGGGGGCTCCCTGCCCTCTGCTGGTTTAACCTGGTCCTCTCCCTGCACGCTCTGGGCTGCCCTGACCGGGGGCTCCCTGCCCTCTGCTGGTTTAACCTGGTCCTCTCCCTGCACGCTCTGGGCTGCTCTGGTGGGGAGGGGAGCTCCCTGCCCTCTACTGGTTTAAATTGCGGCAAGGCTGGAGGGAGGTTGGACGTGTGAGTGGGAGGGAAGCGATGCTGGTAAAGGAACTGAGGATTTAGACCAATTCTAAGAGCATCAATCTAGCAAACCTATTCTGAGCCTGGTCCAGGACGAGGTGTTTGTGAGGGTGAGGTAGGCGTGTGATCCCGTTAAAAAAGATATTATTCAAGGTGCTCATTCATTCATTCATTTATTACTGGGAGAGAGAGATGACAGGTACCTAATAATAAATGGGAAGCAGAATGGCAGGCATGTCGGTTATGGGGTTCCTTCACAGTATATTTGAGAACCTTGCTGACTCTCCTCCCTCATCAGTTCATCTATCCCAGTGGCAAAGATAAATTCCTGCCTCCTGGACATG
>PVJC01009928.1:0-38022 GCA_004026665.1 Murina feae
TTATAAACTGGTGAACAAAAATAGATTCAGAGGCAGAGCAACATCAAACAGACTGTCAAATTACAGCAACAAGGACAGGGACGTTGGGGGGGTGGTAACAGATCAGCCAAGGGACTTTTGTGTGAGCATTTAAGCATAACCAATGGACACAAAACACTGGGGGGTAGGGGAGGCTGGGGGAAGGGCAGGGGGAAAAAGAGATATATGTACTAATCTTTGTAAAGCTTTATGTAATTTTTAAAAATGTAAAAAAAATAAAAAAGAAAAAAAAGAAAAAAAAAAGAAAAAAAAATGTAATTTCAAACTTTCTGCTAGGCTTTTGTATATTAAAGGCAGCCAAGACAGGCTCTGTCTCTACTCTTTGCTCTACGTTGGCAAATTATGAGCTCTGTTAAAAAGGTTAGTCATAAAACATACTAATGAAAATACTGGAAAGCTAACTAACTTGTGTGATTAGAAATATTAAAATATATTTTAATCTACATTCTTACTATACATTTTACACTCATCATGGTATAACTTCAACCTACTTCTTAATACTTAGGCTAATTTTTATTGAAAGTGGTTTGTTGAACACAGTAAAAGATAACTAATCTACATGGCAAAAATTAGAATTTTAGAAACACACACATACACACACACACAAAACCCTGCCCTGGCTGGGGTGACTCCATTGGTTGAGCATCATCCTGTGCACCAAAGTGTCACTGGTTTGATTCCTGGTCAGGACACATGCCTGGACTGCCAGTTCAGCCCCCTGCAGAGTGCATACGGGAGGCAGCTGATTGCTGTTTCTCTCACACATAGATGTTCTCTCTCTCTCTCCCCTCCTCCTAAAATCAATAAAGACATATTACAAACAAAAACCCAGCCCTGGCCTATGTGGTTCAGTGGGTTAGAGCATTGTCCCATACACCGAAAAAGTCATGGGTTTTATTCCCAAATAGGACACATACCTAAGTTGTGGGTTCAGTACCCAGTTGGAGCACATAAAATGTTCCTCTCTGTTTCTTGCTCTCTCTCTCTAAAATCAATAAACACAGCCTCAGGTGAGGATTAAAAAACAACAATAAAAACACCCTAAAAAACAAAAGGCGCCCTGACCAGTTTGGCTGACTAGATAAAGCGTTGGTCTATGGACTCAAGGGTCCCAGGTTCGATTCCGGTCAAGGGCATGTACCTTGGTTGTGGGCACATCCCCAGTATGGGTGTGCAAGAAGCAGCTGATCGATGTTTCTCTCTCATCGATGTTTCTATTTCTCTATCCCTCTCCCTTCCTCTCTGTAAAAAGCCAATAAAATATATTTAAAAAAAAAACACAAAAAAACAAAAAGCACATTACAGAGTTTTACTATTATTACCCTGTTAGTGTACAGTCTCATATGTAATAACTAGAAGCCCATTGCAGGAAGATTCCTGCAAGAATAAGGCTCCCTTCTCTGCTGCCTTGCTTCCTCCCATCTCTGCTGCCTCGCTTCCTACCCTTCTCTGTCCCCTGGCTCCCTTCTGCAGCACTTGGCTTCCTTCTAGGCTGTCTTCAGTCTTTGCTCTGCGCCTGTGTATACAAATTAACTGCCATCTTGGCTGGGTTAATTTGCATATAGTTGCTCTGATAGGCTGGTGGGCATGGTTTAGGTGTCTCAGAGTGATGGTTAATTTGCATATTACTCTTTTATTAGATTAGATATTCCTAGGTAATATTTGTTTAACAGTAAGTAAAATCAAATCTAATAGGTGATAAGAATATAAAACTATATATGGCAAGTCCAGATCTTGTATTAAAATTGCATGTGAGAGAGTAAATAATACACATGTATAGAGATGAGATCCTGAAAGCTGACAACTGCCATAGGTGGTTTGACTCAGTGGATAGAGCATGGACCTGCAGACTGAAGAGTCCTGGGATTGATTTCAGTTAAGGGCATGTACCTAGGTTGCAGGCTAAATCCCTAGCCCTGGACGGGGCACATGCAGGGAGGCAACCAATTGATATGTCCCTCTCACATCAATTTTTCTCTCTCATCCCTCCCCCTCCTTCTACTCTCTCTGAAAACCAATGGAAAAATGTCCTTGGGTAAGGATTAACAACAAAAAATAGCCAACAAGCCCTAACTGGTTTGGCTCAGTGGGTAGAACATCGGCCTGAGGACTCAAGGGTCCTAGTTTTGATTCCAGTCAAGGGCATGTACCTTGGTTGTGGGCACATACCCAGTAGGGAGTGTGTAAGAGGCAGCTGTTTCTCTCTCATGGATGTTCCTGACTCTATCCCTCTCCCTTCCTCTCTGTAAAAATAAATAAAACCTATTTTTTTAAAAAATCTAACAACTGATGATTACTTCTGTCTGGTTATTTTAAACTAGAAGCCCAGTGCACTAATTCGTGCACTGATGGGGTCCAGCAAGCCCACCCCAATCAAAGTGACTGGCCAGGGGGGAGGGGCCCCTGGTCAAACTCCCAGTTGAGGTGACAATTTGCATATTACCTTTTTTATTATATAACATATTTGATCCTTTTCTATTATTTTCCAAATCTTCAAAGAGCATATAGATTGCTTAGTATTTAGTATATGGAAAGGAATGAATGAATGTTAACTATTAGAAAAAAGATTTAAACTGTTAATAAAAAAATAGATCTGTTATTCTATAACTTATGTAGTCTTGTCATGAAAGTGTTTTAAAAATAAGACTTGCACCCTGGCTGTTGTGGCTTACTTGGTTGAGTGTTGTCCCATGCACCACTGGGTTTTGGACTCCATCCCCAGTAGGGGCTGTGCAGGAGGCAGCCAATTAAAGTTTCTCTCTCATCAATGTTTCTCTCTCTCTCCCTCTCTCTTTCTTTCTCTCTCTGTCTCAAGTCAACAAAAACATATTTTTAAAAAAATAAGTAACACTTGAATATAACTAAGAACTTTTGAATTAAATTTTACCACCAACCAAATCCCCTACAATAGAATTAATAACTATAAGAAATTACTAATGTATTGGCAATTGCACAGTAACAAAGACAGATAAGCTGGAGTATCTGTGGTTTTCATCCTTATTCAGTAGTCTGTGGATCACCACAAACTACCATCATATTTAATTATTTCTTGAAACTTTTATTTAGGATGTTATGCTATTAATTTTAAGACTACATTCTTGTAAGTATCTTTCTGTAACAAATTTGGGTATATAAAAACCAAGCTGTCAAATTAGGCATTAAGCAACTGATGACAATATGTGTTTGCAATTTCTTAATTATGTTTGTCATATTCCATTGTTTTAATTATTAGCAAACAAAGTTGTTGAAAATAACTTGGTAGACAAAAACTTAAATGGGTAAATTCTGTATATAACATAAATACTTTTCCTGAGAACTGGGAGAAGACAGAAATTATTCAATTAGAAAAACAAAACAACTAAGTTCAACCTAAATTATGTATATACTGGAGGCCCGGGACACGAAATTTGTGCACTGGGGGTGGGAGATCCCTCAGCCTGCCTGTGCCCTCTCACCATCTGGGATCCCTTGCTCCTTACTGCCCACGAGCTCACTGCTCCTTACCACTCACAGCTCACTGCATCTTAGTGCTGCTGCGGAGATGGGAGAGGCTCCCGCCACTGACATTACACTCACCAGCTGTGAGCCCGGCTTCTGGCTGAGTGGTGCTCCCCCTGTTGGAGCGCACTGACCACCATGGAGCAGCTCCTGCATTGAGCGTCTGCCCCCTGGTGGTCAGTGAGAGTCATAGCCACCAGTCATTCTACCGTTTGTCAATTTGCATATTAGGGCTTTATTATATAGAACTAGAGGCCCGGTGCACAAAATTCATGCACGGGCGGAGGGGGGGAAGGTGGGGGTCCCTCAGCCCAGCCTGCCCCTTCTCACAGTCTGGAACCCCTCAGTGGATGTCCTATGATGGCCTCAGTCTGCCAGGTGCCATTTGTGTGTGTGTGTGTGTGTGTGTGTGTGTGTCACCACTGGGGACCTGCCCCCAGCCGCTTCTGAGGCTCGGAGCAGTCCTCCTATGTGTGTCTACCTGCCGGGGGCCTGACCCCAAGCACACCATCGAGGCTTGGAGCAGGCACCCCCTCTATGTTGATCTCTTAGACTCTTGCCCTCCCCTGCATGTTGTTCTCTTTTTTTGAGCTGTGACAAGGGCTGGGTGCTGCCTGCCTCCCAAGCTTGCCTACTGCCCATCTTCCTCCAGCCACCAGAAAGCAGGGAAAACCCCGCCTCATGGTCAGGCCAGCCTTTTCCTGCTCCCTGATCCCCGGAAGGGACTTGGGGAGCTGCCAAGCAGGCCCCCGGCCCCCAAAGGGCCTGGGGAGCCACCAAGCAGGCCGCTGACTCTTTCCCACTCACCGGTCCCCTGCTGCCTTGCTTTCCCACTCCCCAGTGCTCCGCAAAGGGCCTGGGAAGCTGCCAAGCGGGCCCCCGATCCCCACTGCCTCTTTCCGGCTCCCCAGTGCCCTGCAAGGGGCCTGGGCAGCCGCCAAGCAGGCCGAGATGCCCCTGCTGCCTCTTTCCCACTCACCGGCACCCTGCTGCCTTGCTTTCCCTCTCCCCGGTGCCCCACAAAGGGCCTGGGCAGCCGCCAAGCAGGCCGCCGACCCCCCACCGCCTCTTACCCACTCCCTGGTGCCCCGCAAAGGGCCTGGGGAGCCGCCAAGCAGGCCACCAACCCTACTGCCTCTTTCCCACTCGCCAGTCCTGGGTCCTGCGCTGTTCTGCCCTGTAGCTGCTCTGTGCACTCAGGAGGTCCCTCAGCCAGGCCTGTGCCCTCTCACAGTCTGGGACACCTCTGGGGATGTCCACCTGCTGGCGTGCCTGATCAGCCTGGTGAGGGGCTGATGGCTGTCTCCAGGCTGGCCAAGCCCCCCAGGAACGTCCCTCACCCCATTGGGTTGTGGCCAGCGTGGGTGACGGGCTGATTGGCGCTTTTAGGCTTTAAGGCTGCCCACAGCTCCCATTGACCCAATGTCCCAGCAAGGCTGGCTGGATGCAGGTTTTTAGGGTTTGTTTATCTTCTATAATTGATACACTGTTCCTTTAAGCCGGCCTACTAACTAACGAAGCCTCCTCTCTGCTTCACCTCGCAGCCTCTATAATGACACAATGTTATTCTTAGACTCAGGCCAGGCCTGCTGTTTCCTTCAGCTCCTGAGGATTCTATGATTGTTATTTTGTTGCAAAAATGTGTTTTGGTTGAGCCAGGATAGCGGAGCGGAGCGGGCGGCAGTTTCACTTTCACTCCTGCTACAATGGAAGCTGCCGTTTACTCCGTGAGTGGCAGCCTCCATGTTGGCTGGACTAATTTGCATATAGCTGCTCTGATTGGCTGGTGGGCGTGGCTTACTCCATCCTGGAGAAACAGTTAATTTCAATATTACACTTTTATTAGTTAAGATTTAAACCTAGCATATTATCTAAATATTTGGCTAAAGAAAGTATTGTCTTTCTCTTCTTTCCACCATTGCTTTGGAATTCTGCTTAATGTAAAACAAAATTTTCCCGATATATTTCAATATAATTCTTCATTAAATTCATTACCCAAGAGAAACAAAGTCAAATGCAAATTAAAATTGAGAGAAGCTGAAAATTAAGGCATGGAAAAGGTTAAACAGACATTAGTTTTCTCCTCTAATTCACCTCAGCTATGTGTCTCTTTTAACTTTCTAGCTTAAAAGCTTTCAATATAGTAACTCATTAAAATCAAACTCTTTATCAGCACAGCATTTTGGGCCCTGTATGATCTAGCTCCACAATTTGGCCTTCCGAGACGCACCTTGTCACTACTTTTCTATATATAACTACTAGAGGCCTGGTGCAAGAATTCATGCACAGGTGGGGTCTGGCTGCCCATCCTAATCAGGGCCTGTTGAACCAGGCAGGCTAGGGAGAGGGGTTGGGGGAGGTTGGCCGGCAGGCCCCACCCCCTGGTCAAACTCCCAGTTGAAATCCCATTTGAGGGGAAAATTTGCATATTAACCTTCTATTATATAGGATACTCTAGACAAATTAAGCTACTGGTATTCCTTAGCTATATAGAGTGGCTTTTTTACCTTTGTATTTTGAACATGCTATTCTTGCCTGAAATGACTTCTGTATCAACTTTGTTTATCAACTCCTATCTTTCCATATTCACCTTTGAATCCCTCCATAGTACTTATCTAATCTAATAAAAGAGTAATATTGAAATTGACCGTTACTTCAAGGCGCCTAAGCCATGCCCACCAGCCAATTAGAGTGGCTGCATGCAAATTAACCCAGCCAAGATGGAGGCCAGCAGTCACAGAGCTATAGTAAACAGCAGGATTCCATTGCACCAGAAGTAAACTGTCTGCCTAGGCCAGCTGGGCCTCTCTGTGCTCAAGGCAACAACATAGCTGCAACATTGTTTCAATTATAGAAGACTTGGAGCTGAAGCAAACAGGAGGCTTCCGTTACACCAGCGATGGAGGAAACTGCCTGCCTAGGCCAGCTGGGCCTCTAACTATGGCAACATTCTTTCAATTATAGAAGCCACGAAGCTGAAGCCAACAGGAGGCTTCATTACCTGCCTAGGCTTCGGCTTAAAGCAACAGTTTCAATTATAGAAGATAAATAAATCCCAGAAACCTGCTTCCAGCCAGCCTTGCTGGGACATTGGGGCAATGGGAGCTGTGGGCAGCCTGAAAGCCTGAAAACAGCCCTCAGACCCACACCCAAGCTGGCCACACCCCAAAGGGGTGAGGGACCCCCCTGGGGGGCTTGGCCAGCCTAAAAATAACCATCAGCCCCTCACCTAGGCTGGCCAGGTACCCCAGTAGGTACCCAAAACCTGAAGGGACTTGGGGCAGCCTGAAAACTGCCCGCAAGCCCACACAGAGAATGGCCATACCCCAATGGGGTGAGGGATCCCACTGGGGGGCTTGGCCAGCCTGCAAACAGCCATCAGCCCCTCACCCAGGCTGGCCAGGTACCCCAGTAGGGATTCAAACCCTGAAGGGACTGTGGGCAGCCTGAAAACAGCCCTCAGGTCCTCACCCAGGCTGCCCAGACACCGCAGTAGGGACCCAAAACCTGAAAGGGCTGTGGGCAGCCTGCAAAAGGCCCTCAGCCCGTCACTCAGGCTGGCCACACCCCAATGGGGTGAGTGTCCACACTGGTGGGCTTGGCCAGCCTGGAGACAGCCATCAGCCCCTCACCCATGCTGACCAGGCACGTCAGCAGGTGGACATCCCCAGAGGGGTCCCAGACTGTGGAGGGCACAGGCCGGGTTGAAGGACCTTCCGAGTGCACAAATTTTTGTGCACCGGGCCCCTAGTCAAATAATAAGCATTATAAATATACTAGAGGCCTGGTGCATGGATTCCTGCACCGGTGGGTTCCCTCGGCCTGGCACCAGGCCTCTGGTATGCATATAAGATTTTTAGTTAATCTCTTCCCATCCTCCCTACTTCCCTCTGAGATTCATCAGTCTGTTCCATGTTTGCATGCCTGTGCATTGAGCATCTGCCCCCTGGTGGTCAGTGTGCATCATAGCTACCAATCGGATGGATCACTTAGGCTTTTATATATACAAATGTTAAAAAAAATGAACTATACCTGTCTTACTACATTAATGGTACATGTATAATATAAGCACTATATTCACCCCTTAAGGGAGGATATGATACCGGCATTCAATTTAATGCCTATTAAGCTTCTCTGCACTTGAAGAGATACAAAAATGCATAATTCAATCTTAAAATTTAGTGAAGCAAATATATATGCAAACTGATAACTCCAATATCAAGGTATTAAAAAATTTCAGTATAAATCATATGAACCCAAATGGTGGGTTCTGTAAGAACACAGGAATATACAGAACCCTTGCTGAAAAGAAAAAGGAGAAAGAGATGTGCAAAGTTTTCCTGCGAAGATGACAACTCTGCTGAGTTTTTTCAAGAGGAAATTTTACTTGATATAATTAAGTATATCATTTGATCTTTTTTCATATGCTCATTTATTTCATTAATTCAAGAATTACCAAACAACTATTATGTATGCCCAAGACCCTGGAGATACAGTGGTGATGAAGACATATCCTCTGCCCTAATAGAGACACAAAGAGAGAGACAGATATATTCCTAACATAATTTTTTTTTAAAGCTTTAAACATATGCAAAACGAAGAATCATGGATGACAAGGGAAAAAAGCAATTAACTCTACATCCGGTTTCATAAAGGAGATGTCATCTGAGCTGAACCTTAAGTAATATTAGAATTTCACTAGGCATAGAAAAAAAGAATTTCACTAGACATAGATAAAGAAAGCACTCAAGATGTTTTGAAATTGTTCTGAATTTGATAAAATTAACGGCCAATGACAGCAAATGGAATTCTACAGAAAGCTAAGGAAATGGAATTCTACAGAAAGCTAATGTCTAATTCAACACATTGTCACTGGCAAAACCTGAATTAAACTCACTTTACTCACAAAGGTATGACATCTTCACATAGTAACATATTAAGACGATCAATGTGCTAAATACCAAGAAAGCTATTTCCAAGACATTCTTCCTCTAACTTAATGCAGAACAAAACCATTACTTAAAGGTCAGAGTTAAACAAGTCTCTTTAAAAACCTAATAGTATAAACATTTGCATAATACAAGAGGTACTATTTAGATTCTCTGTTGTTATGGTTGTTAAAGGCCTAATTTTTTCTTCATTTAGTTAACTGGGATTTTCTCCACTTTAACCAATCATCATAGCTTACTGGATACTGGTTATAATTCTGTGGTTTAAACATGTGGTTCTTAACCTTTTGGGGGGTCTATGTCTCTCTATTGACCTAATAAAGTTTTGCACTCTCTTTCTACAAAAACAAATTCACACACTCACACACAGACACACACACACACACACACACACACACACTTTTGAATACTGTGGGGGTTGGTGGAGGCTGTTTAGAGCTCCAGTTAAAAACTCTAAACTTTATAAAGGCTTGGAACTCATACAGAACTATAAAAGAGAATTACAAATTAAAATACCCATCAAAAGGCTATTAGGTCAATTAAATATAATACTGTACCTGACATAATTCAGAGCAATGCTGTGAGAGCTAACCTTGGATCTCTTTTCATTGTTCCCCAAAATCAAATGAGAAACACAAGTAGCTAACAAGTAATGTAAGATCATACAAACAAGTTTAAATAGGTACAAGGGGATGGGAATAAGACCTAGGTACTTAACTTCAGGCTTTTGATTTCAACCAAACTGCTAGAACCAACCACAAATTTATGTGAAATACAAAGGATGAAACATGAAATGCTATCAACAAAATCCAAGACTGTGGGACACTAGACAAACAACCTTGTTTCTTCAACAAAATCACTGTAAGAAAGAAGGGTACAGGGTTATGGATAAAGAGAGAGAAGGATAAAGGAAAGAAAGGGAAATCTATATTTGCTATTAAGAATTCTTTTTTGTTGATTTGGTATTATATTTACACTAGGGGCCCGGTGCACAAAAATTTGTGCACTCGGGAGGTCCCTCAGTCTGGCCTGTGCCCTCTCGCAGTCTGGGACCCCGCTGGGGATGTCCACATGCTGGTGTGCCTGGTCAGCCTAGGTGAGGGGTTTATAGCTGTTTTCAGGCTGGCCAAGCCCCCCCAGTGTGGACCCTCACCCCATTGGGGTGTGGCCAGCCTGGGTGACGGGCTGAGGGCCTTCTTCAGGCTGCCCACAGCCCCTTCAGGTTTTGGGTCCCTACTGGGGTGCCTGGCCAGCCTGGGTGATGGACTGAGGGCTGTTTTCAGGCTTTCAGGCTGCCCACAGCTCCCATTGACCCAATGTCCAAGCAAGGCTGGCTAAAAGCAGGTTTCTGGGGTTTATTTATCTTCTATAATTGATACACTGTTCATTTAAGCCGAGGCCTAGGCAGGTAACGAAGCCTCCTGTCTGCTTCAGCTCGTGGCTTCTATAATTGAAAGAATGTTGCCTTAGTAGTTGGGCCCAGGCCTGCTGTTTGCTTCAGCTCCCAGGCTTCTATAATTGCAACAATGTTGCAAGGATGTTGCCTGGAGCCCGGAGAAGCCCAGATGGCCGGCAGATAGTTTACTCCTGCTGCAATGGAAGCTGCCTGTTTACTCTGGCTCCGTGACTGCTGGCCTCCATCTTGCATATAGCCGCTCTGATTGGCTGGTGGGCGTGGCTTAGGCGTCCTGTAGAAATGGTCAATTTTAATATTAGTCTTTTATTAGATTAGATTTTAAACAAGAGTCCTCATCTCTGAATTACAATCTGAAGCATTTATAAATAATCTGCTGTCAATGATCTGTTCAAAAGATATAGAAGTTAGGTGTATAGAAGACATGGATGAGGCAGAACCAGCCATAAAATATTTAAAAAATATTGTTGTAGCCGTAGCTGGTTTGGCTCAGTGGATAAAGTGTCAGCCTGTGGACTGAAGCGTCCCAGATTTGATTCCAATCAAGGGCACATGCCTGGGTTGCGGGCTTCATCCTCAGTGGGGGGCCATGCAGGAGGCAGCCAATCAATGATTCTCATCATTGATGTTTCTATCTATCTCTTCCTTTCCATTCCTCTCTGAAGTCAATAAAAATATATTTAAAAATAAATAAATAAATAAATTAATTAATTAATTAATTTTGGGGACTGTGTAACATGTAAGAGGGTTCGAACCTTCTATTTTGCTTATTCCCCTCCCCCTTAATATATTTGTCTAGACCTGAGAGAGGAAAGGGAGAGGGGGAGAGAGAAAGAAACATCAATAATGAGAAACATCTATCAGCAGCCTCCAAAACACCCCCACTGGGGATGGAGCCCACAACTCCAACATGTGTCCTGGCATGTGCCCTGACCAATATTGGACGGCAACCCCTTGGTTTATAGGTTGATGCTCAATCACTGAACTACACTGGCCAGGCCCGTTTTGCTTTTTTATATGTTAGAAATTCTCTGATTAAAAGTTTTAAGACAATATAAAAATTAATCTAAAAATAGTTTGCTTTGTGTAATATTCTATAACAAACTCATGACTTTCAATGTCCCACCATTCTTTTTTTTTTAATTGATTTCAGAGAGAGAGTAAGGAGGAGAGAGGAACATCAATATGAGAGAGAATCATCAATGTGAGAGAGAAACATTGATCAGATGCCTCCCATATACCCCAACTGGTTACAATGCTAATAAAGGTTGACAAGTATAAAAGCAATGCAAAAAAAAAAAAAAAGATAAATACCTGAATGAAAGGAAAACTCTATATTGTGAGGTGAAAATCAAATGTGAAACAATGTTATTATATCCTGAAGCATCAGTCCTCAAACCTTATTGTGCATAAAAATCAGTTCAGGAAAGAAGATGGCTGCAACTGGGGACTGAACCTACAACTTGGGCATGTACCTTGATTGGGAATCAAACTGGCAACCTTTCAGTGCGGAGGGCAATGCTCAACTCAACCAATACAGCCACACCAGCCAGAGCTCCATTCTTTTTCAGAGGAATAATTCAAACACCCGGTATCATGTCTCCTTACCCTCCTCCTCTCCCTTTCATTTTTTTACCAGTTACTTCTTCAAGGTGCATTCCATGTAAAGACATGAGCATATGAGTCTGCTTCTCTTTTCTCCTTTCTTCCCTTCATTCCAAGTATAACCCAAAATACAATGCTAATAAAGGTTGACAAGTGTAAAAGCAGTGCTAAAAAAAAAAGATAAATACCTGCATGAAAGGAAAACTCTATATTGTGAGATGAAAATCAAACATGAAACAATGTTATCATATCCTGAAGCACCAGTCCTCAAACCTTATTGTGCATAAAAATCAATTCAGGAGAGAAGTAAGATGGCTTGCATAAGTAAATGCTAGTACTCATCGTTTCCCAGAACCATATCAAAATTACTATTAAAATACAGGACAACCATCAAAATTCAGAACCATCTGAAAGTTGGCTGAATAGAAGTCCTATAACTAGAGAAGAAGAAAGCACACTGAGAACTGGTAGAAGGCATGGAGGCTTGGAATGGGCTGGTCTGACACCAACTTGTAATGTTTTTTTTAATCAGGAGGAATATCTCCAAGGCCTCCTGTGAGGAGCTAGGGGTCTCAGCCCCAAACCAGACCCCCAGCCTAGGGTTCCAGAGCTGGGAAGAGAAGTCCCTGTAACTTTGAGCTGTAAAATCCAGTGGAGATTGTGGCTGCGAGACTAGGAAGCTCCTGGAGACCCAGGTGTTCCTCCTAAACGGCCAGAGCATGATCTTATTTGGAGTCAATCCCTCTGATCCCCAGTGCCAGGCATCTCTGGGGGATCCAAGGACACAAAGGGAGGAACTGGATTGTCTGGCCCTGGGGTAAAAACTTCGAGGCCACTTTCTTCCAGAAGGTGTGCTCACAGGAGCCACTGTTCCTGTGCTGGGACCTCCCTGATCACAGAGCTGACTGGCAGCCATATCTGACTTTCCATTAGCCTGGCTCACATTGTTCATTCCACCCTGGTGATGCCCTGAGACCCCACCCCATCTAATCTGCAGCCCCACCCAAGCTGTTTGCACCAGCTTTTACATATGAATGGCTTGTCCTGGTTCAGGCTACAGACTTTGCTAAAATCTTTCAAACATGCAGCAGCTGGCATCAGCGTACTCCAAACTAATCAATAAAAAGCTCAAAACCTGGCACTAGCACCAGCCTGCCTTGCTTCACAGATGGGCCTTGCCTGGCCACTTCACAAGCCCAATACAAGTAGCAGCCATCTGCAGACTTCTCTGTAGCTCCCGCCAGGTGGTCCTAGGTAGTGGCTGACTTTGCACCTTCTAGGAGGCCCCCAGAACCGTGCATCCAGTGGACAGCTTCATACCATACCATATTATAACTCTACGCATCCACAAGTGACATTCAAAGGGCAAATTCAGGAAGCACCAAAGTCCCACTGAAACAAGTCTTGCTCCATGGGGGAGAGGGGGCTTGCACAGCAACTCTTCCGTTGTAGTAGCAGCTGGTCCTCAGAGCAAATTGGCCTGGAGGTCAATTCCTCCCAGTGACACTAACAAGGCTCAACTGTAAGACTGTATACACAGCTCATACAGGGACACACCTAGAGCATCCAGCTCAGGTGACTGGGGAGGCTGAGCCACTGAGCCCTACAGGACACCTACTACACAGGTCATTCTGCCAATTCCAGGAGACATGGCAGTCTACTTAATACATAGAAACAAACACAGAGAAACAGACAAAAGGCAAAGACAAAAAAAAAAAATGTCACAAATGAAAGAAATGGAACCAAGCAAACTACTTGATACAGAGTTCAAAACCATGGTTATAAGATTACTCAAGGATCTTCATGAGAACTTCAAGGAACTTAGTGTGTCTTTCAAGGATCTTAGTGAGAATTTCAGAGACATGAAAAAGGACAAGTCAGAAATTAAGCATACATTAACTGAAATAAAGAATAATTTACAGGGATTCAACAGTAGAGGATTCCGAGAATCAAATTAACGATTTGGAATGAGGAAGCAAAAAAACACCCAAACAGAACAGAAAAAAGGAAAAAGAATTAAAACATATGAAGATAATACAAGGAGCCTCTGGGACAACTTCAAGCATATCAACATTAAATGATGGGGATGCCAGAAGGAGAAGAGAGAGCAAGATATTGAAAACCTATTTGAAGAAATGATGACTGAAAACTTCCCCTGCCTGGTGAAAGAAATAGACTTGAAAGTTCAGGAAGCACAGAGAATCCCCAACAAGAGGAACCCAAAGAGGCCCCACAAGACACGGCACAATTAACATTTTGTAATCGGGCATTTTCCCGCCAAATTGCGTCGTAATGGGAAGAAAGAAATACAATAATGGTCTGACTTTGCAAAGTCTATCTGAGTTGTCTTGCACATTTTCGTTGTTGAAATGACGGAATCTGTCTCTACTCATCGTTTTTGGAAAAAACTCGTCTCCTGCACTTTGGTATAAAAAGCAATATGATGAGTTTACTCTTTTCCCGCAAAAAAATGTGTTAAAATGCCAATGGTTAAAGAGAAAATCTTAAAACAGTAAGAGAAGAGCAGTTAATTACCTACAAGGGAGCACCCATATGACTGTTAGCTGACTTCTCAACAGAAACTTTGCAAGCCAGTAGGGAGTGGCAAGAAATATTCAAAGTGATGAATAGCAATGACTTACAACCAAGCTTACTCTACCCAGCAAAGCTATCACTTAGAATTGAAGGTCAGATAAAGAGCTTTACAGACAAGAAAAAGCTAAAGGAGTTCATCACTACCAAACCAGTATTACATGAAATGTTGAAGGGCATTCTTTAAGAAGAGGAAGAGAAAGAAATATAAACAATAAAATGGCAATAAATACATATCTATCAACAATTGAATCTATAAGTCAAAATAAACGAACAAGAAATCTAATGAACAAAATAAACTACTGAATAAAATAGAATCAGAAGCATGGAAACATGGAACAGACTGACAAATCTCATAAGAAAGGAGGGAAGGAGGAAGGTGCAAAGAGATTAACCAAAGATCTTACATGCATATATGCATTACCTATGGCCACAGACAATAGGGTGATGAGGGCCTGGAGTGGGACGTGAGCTAGGTGAAGGGGGATAATTGGTGGGGGGAGACATTTGTAATCCTCTCAACAATACTTTTTATAAAAAAATAAAAATCATTCAGGAGTTTATTAAAAATGTAGATTCCTAATCCCTTCTCTAAGATTCTGAATTAACCGATTTAAATATGTTATTCTGGGGCCAAGGAATGTGCTTTTGAACACTATTCTAATGCTGGCAATCTGGGAAACATCCTTTGAGAGACATGAACCTCCAAACCTTTGAAAATGACCTTAGAACATATAGAATGTAAAATTGTTCACCACTTACTGCTTAATTTCAAGTCAACATTTATAGAAGTCAAACAACAAACCAAGCAGAAAAAGTCCCAGCCCTCACAGATTTTATATTCTAGTGAGAAAGGAGAAAGAGATATATGTAATTAAATCATACTGTAAGTTAGAATGCAATAAATGAAGGAAAACAAGGGAAGTTTAAAAAGCTGGATGCCTAGGGAGAAAAATATTACTTTAATAGGGCGCTCAGAAAAGGCATACCAATAAGGTAGCACCAAATCAGAAAGTGAGGAAGCTAGGAAATGAGTTTATCTGTACAGAGAGAGTTAAATTTAAACCTGTTTTTCCTCAAGCACAAGTATTCAAGAAAAATATAAAATGTCTTCAATTTTATTTAATGATTATACTCTAATATATTTATCTTCCAATTTTAGTAATTCAGATGTTAAAACTGAGCTATGGATTAGCACAGAATCAATTTATATTTACACTTCGATGGGAAAACATTTATGTGTAATAAGTTTTTCAGATGGTCTGTTTCTCTCCTTCCATGCAAATTAAGTGGACTCTGTTCTTATTTTTAAAACAAACTTGAGAAAACCCCCTGAATTCACCAGGAATTGTGTATTTAGCAAAATATTGATGTCCCTTTATTTGTCTACTAGGGGCCCGGTGCACAAAAATTTGTGCACTTGGGGGGATCCCTCAGCCCGGTCTGTGCCCTCTCACAGTCTGGGACCCCTCGGGGGATGTCCACCTACCTGCTGGCATGCCTGGCTAGCCTGGGTGAGGGGTAGAGGGCCATTTCAGGCTGCCCACAGCCCCTTCAAGGTTCGGGTCCCTACTGGGGTGCCTGGCTGGAAGCAGCTATCTGGGATTTATTTAACTTCTATAATTGAAACTTTATTGCTTTGGTCCCCCACTCAAAGTCTGGGTTGCCCCTGGCAACCCAAGGTCCCAGCCCTGCAGGTATCTGAGGTTTGTTTATCTTCTATAATTGAAACCTTGTAGCCTTGAGTAGAGCTCAGGGCCCGCAGGGCCCTGGCTTCTTCCATTGCCCGGGGCAACTCCACCTCTGTGGCCACCGCCATCTTAGTTGAGTTAATTTGCATATTTGCTCCTGATTGGTTGGTGGGTGTGGCTTGTGGGTGTAACAGAGTAAGGGTAATTTGCATATTACTCTTTTATTAGATTAGATTTGCTAGGCAGCCCACCACCAAAACTGAAGAGCAGTTTAAAACATAAAATATGAGATGCCATAGGGAAAATAATTCCAATATTCTAATCGTGGTACACATTTCTGTGGGTGAGATTTTCTTTCTGATATCAATCTCATAAAACTGAAAATGTTATTACATCAATACCATAAATGTCAATGTACTAGGGTAGTTCTAAATTGTAAGATTTAAGTAAAATGGCTTACCTTTAAAGTTTCTGCAAACCCAAATATCATTATAAATTGAGATGCTATCATTTGAAAGAAAACTTAAGTCCAGCAAATGAGATGTAGCTGAGAGAGGACTGGGGTTATCCTTTTGAAAGAGAAGATCCCCCAAATACTTCATGTGCTAAATAACAAATCAAACACTTTCTGCATTAAATCATGGCAGTGTTTTTTCACTAATTCTAATTTAGAAGGCTTAAACTCTCACAGAAGAGAAATATTAGTATTTACAAAATATAGCAAGAGGTTTAATCAAGCAGTTTTACCTTAAATTGTTTACTGCAATCTGTATTCTCTTTTTTATCCTGTAGTGGGATAGAAATGAATTTCCAGACAAATATTTAAAGAAATATGCCCTAGCTGGTTTGGCTCAGTGGATAGAGCATTAATTAGTCTGTGGACTGAAGGGTCCCAGGTTCAATTCTGCTCAAGGGCACATGCCCAGGTTGTGGGCTCAATCCCCAGAGGGGGCATACAGGAGGCAGCCAATCAATGATTCCCTCTCATTGTTGATGTTTCTATCTCTCTCCCTCTCCCTTCCTCTCTGAAATCAACAAAAATATATTTTAAAAAAAGAAATATAAAACCTGTCAGAAGAGTTATTTTTTTCTGAAGGTACTTTCAAATAGCTGTACTCAAATGCTTTAAGTATGAAAGTTTTGTGTGAGTTCTTAGCATTAGCTATTTCAAGTCCTTAAAACTGTACTTACGAAATCTGTAGCTTTTATATTTTGAATATTAAAATAAAATTGTAGAAAAAATTAGAAAGAGTGAAAGGGAAAATTAAAAATCACCTACAGTTCCACTACTCAGTTACAACATTTAATATTAATGTATACTATCTTACAACTTCGGTGATACATATGGTTAACCCTATTTTACCAACACATAATTTAAACAAATTTGTAAATAGTAATTTCCTTTAAATAAAATCTTTTAACCATAAAATATGCTTATTATAGAAAATCTAGGACATACAGAAAAGTTAAAAGAAGAAAATGAAAAAGAGCCATGATCTTTCTACTTTGTAATAGCCATTTCTAACACTTCGTTGGTTTGCTCAAGTATTTTTTCAGTGTATATACTCAATATCCTGGCTTTTAAGCATGATTAATTCTGGAATATTCACAGGTCCCAGGTGGGAGATAATATACAAAGGGCTAGGTGATAAATAATACCACCACTGGGGTTTATTATTCATTCCCAATTTTTTAAAAAAGCACCTCAATGAACTTAATATGTATTTTAAAGATTTATATCACTATGCAAGTTCCTTGGAAATGAAAACTGCTATGATTTGTTCCAGGCACCTCTAAGTTCAGGGATATAGCCTACAGATGTCTTGAAAGCTAAAACACAACTACTGAAAGGGATTCAATCTTCTCTCCAAAAACATCATTTTTCTTTCCCCCTGCTCCAGTTTTTCTTAGAAATAAAAATGTAGTCATAAATTGATTAACAAGGGCACAAATACAATGAGAAACAGACTAAAAGGCAGAACACATTAGAATATATTGGTGCATTTTTAAAAAAATATGTTTTATTAATTTTTTACAGAGAGGAAAGGAGAGGGATAGAGAGTTAGAAACATTGACGAGAGAGTAACATCAATCAGCTGCCTCTTGCACACCCTCTACTGGGGATGTGCCCGCAACCAAGATACAATGCCCTTGACCAGAATTGAACCTGGGACCCTTCAGTCCACAGGCTGACGCTCTATCCACTGAGCCAAACCGGTTAGGGCTATTGGTGCATTTTTACTGTATTAAATCTAAATCAGTCTCAAATTAATATTTGCAAATGGAACAAAATTTCCTAAAATAATAAAGTCTATAAGTTTACTATATAAAATAAGTTTTACTTATTCCAGAATAAATTCTTTTCATCTTCATTAGCTGCCTCTTCTTAATTAACCATTTCAGCTTTTAATATATATCATACACACTTTAATTATCTTCTTCTAAACGTTCATCTTTCCAGTAAATGTACTCAATCCTTATATAAAGGATTTAAGTCCCCTTTGTTTTAACTAGATGTACCTGGGAAATCTCATTCACTCCTGTTTCTTCAACCATCACCTTTCTGCAGGTTAATTCCTAATCAAATATTCTCTAATCTTGCCCTACTCACTCTGCTGAACTACATAGGAAGCTTTCCAATAATTCTCAGCTGAGTGTCTTCAAATAAATGCCTCCTCTCACATTCCCTCAGCAGCAGCATCACCATTACCTGGGCTTGAATTCATTTTGGACAGCATCCTTTCCTTCACATCTCACATCCAATAGCTTGCCATTTTACCTGCTGAATATATATACCTCTTTCATACCCTCATCCACTTTTTTTCCTACTGACTATTATCTTTTCATGGAATTAACTCAATAGCCTTTTAATTGGTTTCTTTTCTTCCATTTCAGCTTTCAAAATCACAATACTAGTAAAATCATGTCACCCCTTAACTAAAACCTAGTATGTTAGATCTATACTGCCTACATTCTAACTTCCTTAGCAAGCAATTAAGAATCTCTATAACTCCAATCTACCTTTCTAGACTTATCTGCCACTACAGCCCCTCATTATCCTATACTCTAATAACTGGGTATAAACGACTCCTCTGGAATACTCTGTACTCTCCTGACTCCATACCTTTGATTATTTGTTTATCTACCACCTTGAAATAAGAAATAATGTTGTATTTATCATTGTATCTACAGAGTTTTACTTATCATATAATAGTTCAAGTAATTGTTGAATGAACTACTCAACTTCACCCTTCAATATTCTATCCACCCTCCAAAGCTTTAACCTCTAGAATAAAATCTAATGAAGTATTTTTCGATTCCAGCTCCTTCCTCCTTCCTTGCAGTTACAACTCCTATACAGTCCCTTACTACTTTATAATAAAGCTTAATACTTTATAATAATGCACCCTTGTAATATAGTTATTTCATGAGCTGAATGAACCAAGATCTACCATCCTGATTATGTTCTCTCAATGTGTAAGGGGGGAAAAACTGAGGTACTAAATACAACTTCTTCAATCAAGGGTTTTCTCCTGTAATTTTACAAAGCCTTTTGGGCTCCCTAGCAAAAAAAAAGCATATGATACAATCAAACATATCAATACTAGAGGCCCGTTGTAGGAAGATTCCTGCAAGAATAGGGTTTCCTGCACCCGGACAGGCTTCGCTCCCTTCTCTGCTACCTCGGCTCCATTCCTGTCTCCGCCACTTTGCTCCCTTCTGCAGGGCTTGGCTTCCTTTTATGCTGTCTTCAGTTTTCTCTCTGTGCCTGCATATGCAAATTAACTGCCACCTTTGTTGAGTTAATTTGCATACTCATCCTGACTGGCTGGTGGGTGTAGCAGAGTGACACCAATTTGCATGTTTCTCTTTTATTAGTGTAGATTTCATGATAGTCTGCAAATAGTTGCATGACTGCCAGGTGTTCTGACAATGGAATAAGTTTGAGAATGAACCACAGTTTTAACATATTTTACTTTTTATCATAACTGTGTATGTACCATCTTTTAAACCTCTTGGGGAGAAAAACTGTCCTCCAAGTACCCAGTAGATACTCAATAAATGTCTTAATTAAAATCCCTCACTCTTTCATCACTGCACTTTAACATTTTCTGCTCTAAATAAATACAACTATTTTTTTTAAGAATGGCAACTCTAGCCCTGGCCAGTGCTAGAGCTTCAGCCCACACACCGAAGGGTCATGGGTTCGATTCCCAGGTCAAGAGCATGTACCTGGGCTGTGAGTTCGCTCCCCATTCTGGGTGGGGGCACTTGCTAGAGGCAACCAGTAGATGTGTTTCTATTTCTCTCTCACTTTCTTTCTCTCTCAATTCCATTCTCTCTGAAAAGTAATGGGAAAAATATCCTTAGGTGAGGATTAACAACAACAAAAAAAGAATGGTAACTATTATACCCTGTTTCCCCAAGAATAAGACAGTGTCTTATATTAATTTTTGCTACCAAAGATGCGCTAGGTCTCATTTTCAGGGAATGTCTTATTTTTCCATGAAGAAGAATTCAGTACACATTTATTGTTGAACGAAAAAAAGGAAATTTATTACCTGTGTGTCCACACAATGTGCCGGACTCCTGCCCCTCATGACTCACTGTCTAATTGTGAGTCTGCCAGACTCCGTCAGGGCAGAGCGAGCAGCAGGCAGCAGCTTGTCCTGGTAGCGGCGCGGGCTCTCTGATTAAAAGAAACCTCACACTTCCTGTCTGCTCCAGCTACGCTGTGGCCAACAGTGAGCTGCACAGCGGTGCCCGCCACTACGGCTCAGAGTCCAGAGTCATGGTAGCTTTGGGAGGGGGGCCTTATGTTCGGGGAGGCCTTATTATCGGAGAGGTCTTATTTTCGGAGAAGTCTTATTTTCGGGTGATGCCTTATATTTCAGCGAGGGGCAAAACTGTAAGTAGGTCTTATTTTGGGGGGATGTCACTTTCAGGGAAACTGGGTAAATAGAACTACATGGAGTATCAAGCTCTAACATTCTATAGTTCTGAACAAGAGGCAAATCCAGACTCTATTACCAAAAGGTCCCCAATTTTTAAAGATTTACATAAAAATAATCCTATTTACAGAATCCAATGGGGGTAAGGACAGTTAAAATTACTAAGAAGGAAGAAGCATCTTGGTAAAATTCCCAATTAATTTCTAGGTTTTGATCTTAATGGAGAATAAGCAAGTCAGCAAATTTCAAATTTAACTCAGAAGAGGATTACTATCAGTCCACAAAATTCATTTTTGTTTCACTTATTACTCTTACTTGGAAATCTCTACTTTAAAATTTCTGAGTTTTCATGATGATGCTTTTGTACTCTGATTCCCAAGAAAAATATCCTGTCAACTAAAAAGTAATTATAAAAAACTAGAGGCTCATTGCAAGAAGAGATTCATGCAATAGGCCTTCCATCCCCTGGCTGCCGGCACTGGTTTTCCTCTGGCACCCAGGACCCAGGCCTTTGCTCCAGACACAACAGAGAAGCCAAGCCTGGAGGCTTCTCCATTCTGACCGCAGTGGAGAAGCCAGGCCTCTTCAGTCTTTGCTCTGCACCCACATATGCAAATTAACTGCCACTTTTGTTGGGTTACTTTACATACTCATCCTAATTGGCTGGTGGGTGTAGCAGAGTGACACCAATTTACATGTTTCTCTTTTATTAGTGTAGGTAACCTTTAGCTCTATTTTAACACTTTGTAATCGGGCATTTTCCCACCAAATCGCGTAGTAACGTGGGGCTTTTTTGACATTTTCTCACCAAAATTAGACTTTCCGTAAAATATTCATATCTTTCGATCTATTTGATATTTTTCTATGAAACTTTCAGTGTTTTAGTTTAAAAAGAGGTCTCTATTTATTTACTTTGCAAAACATGTGTTGGCACCCTTGTTTACAAGTTTCCCGCACCTCACCACTTAGCAGAACAAAACGAGTTAACTTGTCTCTTGCACTTTGGTATAAAAAGCGATATGAGGAGTTTACTCATTTCCTGCAAAAAATGTGTTTACATTTTGCGGGAAACAAGTAAAATTGGATCCATCAGGGAGACTATCAATGGCATACATTAGAACCTCTAGTTGGAACCAGCAAAAATAAAAATGTTTTACGTCGTTGTCATGTGTGTGCCGCTCATAAACTACGCAGTGAAACGCGGTACATGCGCAAGTTTTGTAATGTACCCCTGCACAAAGGAAAGTGTTTCGAATGCTACCACACAGTAGCGGGAAAATGCCCGATTACAAAGTGTTAAGAAAGTTTCGGGGTTTTTTTGGTTTTTATGTCTGCAATTTATTTTCACACATCTTAGGAAAAACACTATCTTAACTAATAAAAGTGTAATATTGAAATTAACCGTTTCTCCGGGATGGGGTAAGCCATGCCCACCAGCCAATCAGAGCTGCTATATGCAAATTAGCCCAGCCAAGATGGTGGGAGGCCACAGCCCGGGACCGCAGGGCCTACCAGAGACCTCTGCCTCACGATCCAGGCTGCAGCCGCTGAGTGGGAGAAGCCAGCCGGCCAGCGCCTGCGGCCTAAATCACGGGGCTAAGCTTTTAATTTTAAAATGTTATTAAATAGACTTTTTTAAATAGAATTAAAGATTATCAAAGAAAAAAAAAAGGCGTGCTGCGTGGCGTCTCTGAAGCCTCCTGCTGAAGGCCGCCTCCTCCTACCCGCCCCCCACCACGATCTCCAGAGCTGCTTGGGGCATCACAGTGCAGGAGCTGGAGGTTCGCTCCGCCACCCGGGAGCCCCAAGCCGCAGGGCATGGGGTGGGCGGCTGCAGCCGGTAGTCTCGGCTCTGCACCACCCCGTAGCGTGGCGTGGCCACCCTTGCCCCTGCCATCGCTGCAGCTCCTGCCCGCAGGGGACTGGCGGGCTAAGGCACATCTGCGCTCTGGGTGCGCAGCCGGCCCGGCCCTGCCCTGCCCTCCGGGTGTAGCAGGCTGCCGTGCTGCTCCCCCCCCACGCCTGGCCGTGCGTCCAGCCCGCTGGCCTTCCCTTAGGGCAGCCCAGCCCCGGAGAGCCCGGTGCGCCCCGGCTGGCGGCGGAAATGAGCTTCTTCGGCTTCCGGCAGAGCGTGGAGGTGGAGATCGTGCTCAGATGCGGAGAGTAGGAAGCGGGCCGAGCACAAGACGGAGGACGGGAAGAAGGAGAAATATTTCCTCTTTACCACGGTGAGACGGTCTCTGGGAAGGTGAGCCTCAAACTCAAGCACCCCAACAAGTGGCTGGAACACCAGGGTGTCAAGATCGAGTTCATCAGGCAGATTGAACTCTACTATGACCGCGGGAACCACCATGAGTTTGTGTCGATGGTGAAGGACTTGGCCGGGCCTGGAGAAATTACCCAGTCACAGGCCTTCGACTCTGAATTCACCCACGTGCAGAAGCCGTAGGAGTCCTACACAGGGCAGAATGTGAAGCTCCAGCATTTCCTCCGTGCCACCATCAGCTGCCACCTCAATGACGTTGTCAAAGAGATGGACATTGTCCTTCACATGCTCAGCACATACCCAGAGCTGAACTCCTCCATCAAGGTGGAGGTTGGGATCAAGGACTGTCTGCACATTGAGTTTGAGTACAACAAGTCCAAATACCACTTGAAAGATGTCATTGTAGGGAAGATATACTTCCTGCTGGTGAGAATCAAAATCAAGCACATGGAGACAGATGTTATCGAGCGGGAAATGACGGGCACAGGCCCCAACGTGTACCAGGAGAACGACAGGATAGCCAAGTGTGAGATCATGGATGGAGCACCAGTGAGAGGAGTCTCTTTCGATCCAGCTCTTCCTGGTGGGCTACAAGCTCACCCCCACCATGTGGGACATCAACAAGAAGTTCTCTGTGCACTACTATCTCACCTGGTGCTGATCCAGGAGGAACGGTGCAACTTCAGACAGCAGGAAGTCGTGTTGTGGTGGAAGGGTGACATCATATGGAAGTAGGAAATAAGGACCGCAGTGTGGGCTATGGTCCAGGGGAGACAGAAGCTGTGCCATTGGCGGGTCCCGACGGAGGGGTGGATGGTCCAGAGGTGGAGGTGCTCCTGCTTTGCAGCTGCAATGCTAGGGCTGCATTGGCAGCTGCCAACTGGCTGGGGCTGAGCCCTGAGCTGCGAGTTAATGCCCCCTCCCCATGGAAGCTTTAATGAGGGAAGGAGGGCTGCTCCCTCTCTCTCTCTCTCTCACACACACACACACACACACACACACACACACACACCTTTCTGGGCCCACTCTCTCGCCGGCTCCATTTTCTCTGTCACAGGGGCAGGGGTCTCCTGTGAGAGGCCCCGCGGGAGCCAGGAGATGGAGAGATGGGAGGGGGCGGGTGGAGGGAACAGCAGCCAGGGAGAGTTTGGGGGGAAGTAACCAGGTGGGGGAGGGGTGGAACAGGATAGAGGGAAGAACTTTATAAAAGAGTCAGTGGACAGCAGAGTTAAAAAAAGAGGATGTATGAGTGAATTGTAGGGCCTGTAAGGAAAACCAAGTATAGTTGTGTACTGGGGACAGATTTTAAAAGTAGAAGTCAGAAAAGAAAAAAAGATAAATGATAGTGGGTAATTAGGCAGATAGATAGATAGGTATTAACACAGTGGAAGTAAGTAGAGAAGAATGTATGGCAAAGGTAGGATGAGAGAAAAGGAGGGAGGGAAGAAAAGTTTTAAAGGGGGAGCTGGTAGAGCTTAAAAGGAGAATGGGAAGAAGGAACGAATGGGGGAGGGAGCAAAGCAGGTCAGAGGGAGGAAGTGAAGAAAAAAATTAAGGTGGGAAGGAAGGAAAAAGGGAGGATGAGCAGGGGTAAAGACAAAGGAAAGAAGGAATGTGGGGAGGGAAGGAGGGTAGTAGAAAAATGGGAAGAATGATGATAGAACTGAAGTAGGAAATAAGGAGTAAAGAAAAGTTTATAAATGATGAGTCAGTAGGAAAAGTGTTACATAAAGGAGAAAAATTGTTTGAGAGGAAGAAGACAATAAGGAAGTCAAATACAATTATGCCTGAAGGGGGTAAGATTAAAAAAGAAAGTTAATGGGGGTGACCAGGCCGGCAAAGGAGGGCAGTTAGGGGGATCAGGCAGGCAGGCAGAGTGGTTAGGGCAGGCAGGTTAGCGGTTAAGAATCAGAGGTCCTGGATTGTGAGAGTCCCCAAGAACTCCATATTGGAGAGGGTGCAGGTCAGGCTGAGGGACCACCCCCCGCCCCCACCCCCCCCATGCACGAATTTCGTGCACCGGGCCGTGAGTATGTATGTATGTGTGTGTGTGTGTGTATATACACACACACATACGTTTTTTTTTAAATTGCTAAAATATTACAAAGAGTAGTACATATCTTCCCCCCCCACCCCCTTAACCTTCCGCCAGCCTCCCCTACCCTCCAGTGTTTTGTGTCCACTGGTTATGCTTATATGCATGCATAAAAGTCCTTTGGTTGATCTGATTGGCTGATGGGCATAGCAGAGTGACACCAATTTGCATGTTTCTCTTTTATTAGTGTAGATAACCTTTAGCTCTATTTTAAGAAAGTCTTTTTACCCATGTACCATTTAACAGCAACTTAATTCAGAAATGGAAAAACAATTTTAACAAATATATATTATATTCACCAAAATATTATTTAAAATGGCCAAAATTAAAATTTTAGGTTCAGCTCTATTGGGACCACTGATGATGCCTCTTTTTAAACCACAACCTTTTAAAACTAGATAAAGCAATCTTCTGACTATATAGCAATACTCTTAAAGCTTTCAAAAACATCATGGTTTAATATTTGCCAGTCAAAAATTCTTATTACTGTTTGACAGTTTCTAAAGCTTTGTGCATAATTTCCTAACTATTAAGTATTCTCTAATCCTTTCCATATATTTTCTCTCAATTTTTAATGTTAATCGATATTTCTTTCAGTTGTTTCAAATGAATGAGATCCCTTCTAAAACTATAACCTTCCTGAAAATAGATATGTTGTTTCCTGGTTCTAGTCATATTACAAATATGCCTAACATGTTGTTATTTATTACCAACATATATTAACATACTAGGGGCCTGGTGCACAAAAATTTGTGCACTCGGGGGGGGGGGGTCCCTCAGCCCAGCCTGTGCCCTCTCACAGTCTGGGACCCCCCAGGGGATGTCCACCTGCTGGCGTGCCTGGCCAGCCTGGGTGAGGAGCTGATGGCTGTTTGCAGGCTGGCCAAGCCCCCCAGTGGGAACCCTCACCCCATGGGGGTGTGGCCAGCCTGGGTGAGGGGATGAGGGCCGTTTCCAGGCTGCCCACAGCTCCCATCGACCCAACGTCCCAGCGAGGCTGGCTGGAATCAGGTTTCTGGGGTTTATTCATCTTCTATAATTTGAAAACTTTGTTGCCTGGGAAAGAGGCCTAGTCAGGCAACGAAGCCTCCTGTTTGCTTCAGCTCTGTGGCTTCTATAATTGAAACTTTGTTGCCTTGAGCAGAGGCCCAGCCAGCCTAAGCAAGCAGTTTGAACTCCATTGCTAGTGCAACAGAAGCCTCCTGTTTGCTCTAGCTATATGGCTGCTGGCCGCCATTTTGGCTGGGTTAATTTGCATACAGCCGCTCTGATTGGCTGGTGGGTGTGGCCTGGCTGGTGGGCCTGGCTTAGTTGTCTGGGAGTAATGGTTAATTTGTATATTACTCTTTGATTAGATTAGATTATTATAAACTACAGACATAGTGCTATTAAAAACACTACAAAAAGCAAGCCAAGCCCTGGCTGGTTTTGCCTTGTGGTTAAAGTGTGGGACCCAGCACGAAAGGGTTGCTGGTTGAAGGGCAACGTACCTCGGTTGCAGGCTCCACCCCTGGACCAATAGGGGCTTGTGCTGGAGGCAACCAATCAATGTCTCTCTCTATCCCCCACGCTCTATCTCAAAGCAATGGAAAAATATCCCTGGGTGAGGATTAAATAAAATAAAATTTTTAAAAAGCAAGCCAAAAATTAAAAAGATAAAATAAAAAATATATATGCAAAGCGTCCCCTCAGGAGTTCAACCAGGAGACTGGGAATTTGATTGCTTGCTATGATGTGCACTGACCACCAAGGGGCGACATGGAAGGCCCGGGCCGGCAGCTGGCAGCCTGCAGCCAGGGAAGGAAGGTTCTGGCTGGCAGTTAGGGAAGGTAAGGCCCCAGCCAGCAGCCAGAAGGCCTCGATCAGCCCTGATTACTGGCCAGGTCTAGGAACCCTACCTGTGCACAAATTTCGTGCTCCGGGCTGTTAGTTAGAATATACTGACCTTGCAATATTTTCTTTCCTCACTCCAATCAATCACCCTGCATATCTCCTGGATTGCAGACACTATCTGGAGATCATACTGTAGCCAAATAGACTATAGTTCCCAGAACCACTATACTACTTCATACCTTGCATTCACTGAAGTTCAGCATTCTGGAATGCTCATTTCAAACCCTCCAAAAAAAAATCCCAGTAGCAATATTCAACTTCGAAATTAGGTTCAAGTGTATACTTCTATATGTCTTGTAAGTACTGTAGTCTCTTCCCCCTTTCTCCTTCTTCCTCTCAACTGCCATCCCTAGGATTCATCCATTCCCTTCAGATTTACATCTCCTTCCTCTTCAATTTCCCTGTACCTTGTTTATATGTCCATTACAGAATCATTATTTTTTTAAAATCTCTGTTTCCCTAGTCAACTATACACCATTTAAAAGCAGAGAACTTAACTTTTGACTCAGGGACTTGAATGTCTTGCTCTGACAGATACTCTCATATACAATCAACAACTCTAGCCTAGCATTCTCATAGTACAGATGAAACAATCGAGATTCAAGTTACATAATGAGTCTGAAGTACTACTGCCATTAGGCTGTTCTATATTAACTAGAGGCCCAGTGCTTGAAATTCATGCAGAGGTAGGGTCCCTAGCCTAGCTGGTGATCAGGGCCAATCGGGGCCTTCCTTCCCCTGGCTGCTGGCCAGGGCCTTCCTTTGTTCCAAGCCACCAACACCCCCCCCCCACCCCCGTGGTCAGCACATATCATAGCGAGCAATCAAACTCCCAGTCAAATTCCCAGGGGACAATTGTATATTAGCCTTTTATTATATAGGAGAATATAGCATCCTTTTAACCTAATCTAACTTGTCTTGTGCTCACAAAAGGACTCACTAGTATCTAAAGCAGATGTAAAGTTCTACTTACTGTAAATTTGAAAATAAGAGCTAATTCAATATCTAACAGAAGACAGAACAAAACTTAAATGAGCCCTGGCTGGGTAGCTCACTTGGTTACAGTGTTGTCCCAATACGCCAAAGTTGAGGGTTCAATCGATGGTCAAGAAACATCTATCAATCAAACAACAAACTGATGTTTCTCTCTCTCTTTGCCTCCCTCTAAAAACCAATAAATAAAAATGTAAATAAAACACACAACATACCTTAAGTGATAATATCTAAATGGTTGTTTTTTCTTTACTAAGATACTATGTACCATTTATTTACATATAAGGTTTCTGGGTCATCTATTTGCTGAAAATCTTATTTATATGGGCAGTCTATAGAACATTGCTCTGGAACATCTATATATCCTAAATGCATACTGAAGAGTTGCAACCTATGCTTTTTTCTCAAAGTTGTGCCCACTCAAAGCATTTATTGAGTAGGCTAGTACATAAAAAGAAATGACTTCCCAGCATCAACAAGTGTGACCTTGGCAAACCTATTATTTATAAAACTTTTATCTGTTTAAGACCATCATAGTACTTTTTGCTACTAAAATGCAAGAATTTTATCTCTTAGAATAATAGTATCACATATATATTATGTTTATAAGCAATATAATGTTATAAGTTTAAATTCTAAGTATGGATGCTATTAAATCATGTCAGAATGAGCATAAGCCACTGGGATTGATCCTAAGCATTTAGAAATTTACCTTTATATACCTTTATGTGAAAGAGAAATAGTCTCCCTTGCTCTTTTGTGGGACTTGAAAATTATTTACTATACACACAATGCTTTTGAAAATATCTGTAATTCATTCAAACCTGTATGCTGCTTCTTAGTGCTTTCATACAGCCATTCTCTTGCCTAATTCTAAATCCTGTTTCTACATCTACAAAACTGGATATCTGGATTAGATTAAATCTATGGATCCTTCCACAGTCTAAAATCTTGTGAAGTATATTTTATTATTTAAAAATAAATTATAACTACAAAACACTGTAGAGTCAAGGGTAATAATGACACTACACACAAGAATAATGTCACTAAAAGAGTAGTAAGAGTAATCTACAAAGCAAATTTGTGAATAATTGTTACCAAATAATTCTACTATAAAAGGATTCAAGAAGAATCCTACTGTTTTCAATGAAAGAAGTCACTGATGTTAGTGAAAACAGCATAAAGAAGCCAGTTGACAAATGAGATCACTTTGAAATTACAATTATAAATCAAGGACCAAAAAATTAACAACTATTCCAGGAAAACACTAGAATGCCCAGTTTCAGATATGAGGAAAATATTCAATTTGTTCAACTACTACTATTATAATTAATAACAGTTATATTTGGCTCACTATGGACCGGCACTGTTGATTTTATATGTAACTCATTTAATCCTACAGCAATCCCATGAGGTGGGTACTATTATCCCCATTTTACAGATGGTGAAACTAAAGCCAAAAAAGTAAAGTGACTTGTTCAAGTTCACTTCAGCTAGTAAAGAGTCAAACTACCATTCAACTACTTTCAGCAACAGCCAATTATTTTTCTATTCCTAAAAAATTGCCACTTGAGAAATTAGACTTGTATAAATTACATAATTATTATAAATTATTACATTTTAGTAGCCTCCATTATTTCCTCTTACTAAATTAGATACATGGGTGGAGTACTCCAGCAGCACGGTGCCACCTGAAAAACCTATGACTTGTGGCAGAATAAACACAAATATTTCTAAACGTATTAACAATTTTGCGTTGATGCATCCACTATTATTGCAAAAGTTCAGTCTCCTCAGATGAAGCTGAGAGAAAAGATCAGGAGTACACCAGAGTAATCATTAACCATTCAATAAGTCCACACATCTCCGATGGCCGACATGGGGTAGAAAAACGATACTATTTTTTAATGGTGTGAAACTACCACCTTTTCACACGAGCTAAAGTTATTTTCCTAACGATATTTCATCCTACACATTTTTTTCAAAACTGTCTAAAAGCCACGGATCCCACTTTCATCCCACTGACACTTTTCCTCTGCCTACCCCTACAGTCCTTCCTACGGACACCACTTCACTTGACATCCACAAGCTCTCCCCGCTCTTGGGGTCTGGCCTGGGCTTCCCGCTCGGCTTCTTTCCACCCGGGTGCAGGGTTCGTGCGCCCACACCCGCCCCGCCACACCCCTGCGGGCCCCCGCCCCGAGCCGCTGCTCCTCCCAGGGTTCGCCAGCACCGACTCAGCACCTATCAGCGGCGCCCCCCGGCCCCTGGCCCAGCCCATCCTCGGACACGTGTGAGAGGGTGTGTTTGTGCCAGTCCGCCCGTCCCACCTGGGACGGCGCTCACTCACCGAGATAGAAGCGCCAACTTCTGCTCCAGCATCATCTCCAGCTTCTGGCCCTGCCTGGAGAGCCAGTGGTCCACTCCGTGCAGGCGGTAGCACGTTTCCAGCATCGACCTGAAGTCCGCCACGAACTCGGTGATGCCCCCGTACTGGCCGCTACTGAACTTCTCCTCCATCTTCAGCAGACACATGCCCTGCCCGGGGCGCTGCGGGAGGGAGCGACTGCCCCGGCCCCCGCCGCGCAGCCCCTCCGCCGCCGCCGCTGCCGCCGCCGCCTCCTCCTCTCCGGCGGCAACGCCCCCCAAAGGCTGCAGGAAGGGGGCGGTGAGGCCGCGGTGCTTCTCCTGCAGGAACTCGCCCAGGATGCGGTAGCCCTGCTGCAGCTCGTAGCTCAACTCCTGCTCCTTGCAGCCACTGCCCCCGACCACCGCCGCCGCCGCCGCCGCCTCCTCCTCCTCTTCCTCCTCCTCCGGGCCGTCCGCGTCTTCCCGCGAGGAGGCACTCCCTCGTCGGGCCGGCCCTGAGGCCGGGGCCGCCGCTGCCACCTCCTCCCCGTCCTCCTCCTCGACTGCGGCTGGCGGCCTCTCCTCGCGGGCCGGCTCCATCTCCCGCGGCGTCCGGGGCACGCTCACGCCCCCGGCAGGCCCAGGTTGGGCGATGGGAAGCGGCCGCTCGAGGCGCCGGGGGACGCGGGCCACCTCCTCAGGGCGCCGCCGCACCGCGCAGCCCCCACCGCATCGGGCCTCGCTCCCCTCCGCAGCCGGCTCGGCTCCGTGCGCGCGGGGGTCTCGAGCTCGCCGCCAGCGGGGCGGGGTTACATGGCGCGCGGGGGATGGGGGAGAGAAGAGGAGAGCCTAGGTGCCCTCCTCTCCCCTCCCCCCGGCGGCGGCGGCGGCGGCGCCGCGCGCGGCCCTCGCCGGCCTCACCCCTCCGCGCCCCGCCCGCTCTTCCCCCGCCAGGCCCGGCCGGGCCGCCGCGGCCTCGGCGCCCCACCCCCTCCCGGGCCGGCGAGGGGACTGGGAGGGGGCGAGGACGAAGTGCGGGTCCTCTCGCCTCCCCGGAGGGGGCCGCAGCGCTGGGCCGCGGCGGCTCGGGCTCCTCCTCCTCCTCTCCCACACCCCTCCCGCCCCTCTCTACCTGCGGGGGACCCGGGCGAGGAGGAGGCGGCGCGCAGACCGAGCTGGACGACAACTGTCAGTTAGGAGCCCCGCTGGGCGGGTTGGCGCTGGGGGGGTGGTGAGGAGGGAAGGGGAGGGGCAGAGAAGAGGGAGGCACTCCGGTCCCCACTCCACCCCCCCCACTGGGGCAAAGAAAGAGTCGCCGTCGCCATCCACGGTGCGCATGCGTATTGGGACAACCCCACCCCCTCGCGTCCCGCCCCGCTACGCGACAGCGGGGACTTCGGCGTAGCTACAGGTCCCGAGATCTGGTAGGTTGCGCGGACCAATGATGTCATCAACTTGCAGAAGACTTTAAGGGCGGAGTGGCGAGGGAAGCCAGGCGCCTGCGCAGAGAGGCCGAAGGGATTTTGAGAGCAAGAAGTGCGGGAGGATTCTTTCTTTTGCGATAGCCCCTTACTGGCCCTAAAAACTACCATTATTCCAGAAGGAGCTTGCTAGGTAACTTTTGTTAATAGCAGAGGAAAAGTCAGGAGACACAAAATGTAAATCCTATCCTACTGTAAAATTTACATTTTCTTTGCACACAGTTTCCTTCCTCCTGTGGCTGCCGGGTTTTAAATATAAATTAGAATTTTGGAAGGTGTGAAAAAAGGTTTAATAACTAGACTAGCCGAAACATAGGTGCACATGCAAGAGACAAAAAGATGATTTGCAGAACTCGGATTTCTGAAACTCCTATATCTCCAGTTCTTAACATCAATTCCTATTTTGGAAACTAACCTCATGTTTTTCGTTAAAATGAAAAAACATATTTCCACGTTTTTGATTCTTGATATTTGCTAAGGATAAAGGAGGGGAATGGAACCTCATTAAAAAATATATCCTCGGGACTAAAAAGTTTTCAGATATTTCAAGTCTAATCTGTATAGCATTAGTTGGCTATTGAGTAGTCATTAGCATGGCCTTGTAATCTCACTACACATTATAAAATTAGTTTAAATGTCTTAAAAGTGGACTCATCCTTCACACTAATTTTCACATTGCTTAAAAATAAGTGGGCACAAAGGAATTAATGGTTTCATAAAGCAGACATTACTGTTTTCCTATGTTCCATTTGAAAGATACACATAATACTTTCTATTTAGAATGAGAAATATACCTTTTTTAAAGTAAAAGCTATTTAAATGGTCAAATATTCTGACTCTTGAGATTGTTTCTCATTAATATGGACCTTTAAAGACATTTGCAAATTATTAGGCACTTACAGTATTCTCTCCTCAAAGCCTATAGTTGAACTTCAGCTCACAAGTCAAAGGCAGGAAACTATTTCAGAAACTGGCAACCAAAAAAGTGTCTGACTGGACATCCCTCATTTCCTTTGACAAAGCCCAAAAATCTGGACCTGCCCTACACCAGCAAATAACCCCCTTCCTCTTTAGCCACCAACCCTATTTCAGGATTCTCCAATACATCAGCTTGCATTTGTTGAACCCTGTATTAAACACTTTATATTATCTCCTTTAATTCTCACAACAATCCTATCAGGTAGGTATTATATTTATTTTACAGATAAAGAAACTGATGCTTAGGTTAAGAAAGTAATTTGCCAAATTTCAAATCTAGGTCTGTCATATTTCCAAATTCTCCAGGGGCCTAATTCCTAGTCATCTGGCAGAATTTCCAATTGTGCATGCACAAGAGTGTAGGAAATTGCAAGAAATGTTGATCAAGGGCTTCTTAATTAAGGAATATTAAGATAAAGAAGTATGGCTGAGTTGAAGGAACCTCAACCATAGGTCCTGGAGAAGCCAAGATGATTGTGATTATGCATATGTAAAAAATACGTTGGTTGCAGGTAAGTTAGAAAATATAGAAAAGTAAGTTTCAAGAAAAAATTGTCATTTAATCCCATTACCCAGAGAAAACCTCTATTAATATTTTGTGGTGGGATTTTTCTGTTTATTTGTATATTTTTAAATTTATCTTAAATAAACTTAAAATTGTGACTATACTGTAATTAATGTCCTTTGCTTTCCCCCCTTAATTAATAAATAATGGTATGGACAGGAATTGCATACCTAAATTTCACCTTCATATTTCTGACCACAATAGCCTTGATGGCCTGCTTATCTGAACTGGTAGGTGGAAAATCAGGGATATTCTAATGTAAAAGGCATTCTAAACCATAAAAAAGAACACAATAGAAGTACAAACAACAGCAATAATAGCTACCATTTATTAAGCACTTACCAGTACTTGCTAAATAGTTTACACATACAGTACTCACAATAGTACCAGGAAATCATGATAGATGTATTTATTTTTAAATTTTGGATCAAGATTTGTTGAGTAGAAATCTTTTTTCTACCCTACAAAAGCTCAACATTAAAGACTGACATTCCAATTAATATAATTAACCCTACATTTCTAGTACTGGTTTTTTTTATAATGCACATCTAATGCTAAATGACTGGTCTCAAAGTGGTTTACATTTTCATGCCTAAAGATAATATTAATTTTGCTTTCCTTTCATTTTCACAATAGAATACTCTTTAGTGCTACTATAGCATCTATTAAGAACTTCTTCAAAACAGAAATCTATTTAAGCCCCATTTTAAATGAGGTCTTCTCTTCTTGTTGAGCTGCTTTGGAGGGGGAAAATAGCATACATACACAATACAATATTCTGCTCAAATACATAACATTGAATGACTCCCACAAATATTACTTTCCATTTGTCAAACTGTGTTATTACAGTATGTTACATGCTACCAATGTTAGATGTCAGGACAGCCTTTTCAGTAAACATGGTTTCTAGAGTCCTAGATAACTCAACAGAGACCAGTCTGGCTAAGAAAATACTAAAGTTCTCATAACTCTCAGCTGGAAGTAGAATGTGGATGTTTCACCCAGTTCTGAGGAAGGCATTGTGAAAAAGCTCATATACATTATAGAGAAAATTCCCCACATCTACTGCAGTATCTCAAAACTCTCTCCCAATTTCAGCATCTTCCTATTACCATGAAAACCAGGACTATTATCAAGGAGGAATAAGCCTGCTACTATATTCTTCACCTATAATTACAAAGATGTTTGTCCTGGAAGTTCTTCTATCTTAACTTTGTGAGCTCTTAGCATCTTGTAATAGGCAGTATGACATCCTGACACGAAGTATAATGCTTGCTCAGCATCAATAATTCAGACAAATAGCAACAATTTATATACTTCACATCAACTAAGGGAAAGAGAATAAACATTCTAAGACAGGGGAAGCACAGGTCATCACCAAGATCTATGATTACTAGATAAAACATGCAAGGTGAACAGAAGGTTATAACACGGGCTAATCCTGGAGAAACATGGGGAATACAAACTGCTTAGCAGGGGAAAAACAGTTCTCTCAGTTACAATGGAATCCATTCATAACACTTATTTGGAGTTGCTTTTACGGTAGATGATATTCAAGTGGTATTAAAGTGCTTCAAGCAAAATTCAGCAACTCCTGTAAGGCTTCCTGATGCTCATCATCAAGTTGGGATATACATTCCAACCACAATTCTTCAGAAGTCTGTACCTGGCGCACAACATTGGCTAGGCGTTTGGCACAAGGATCTTCACAGTTAATAGTCTCATTCATTTTTCCTTCTGCAATTATATTGATTATTTTGGGAAGATTGGAATTATTTGGACCGAGTACAGCTGGGTGGTTACTTTCAATTAAGTCACAGAGAAAACTAAAAGTCTGAATAGCTTCCTCTTTATCCTCATGCAGTGGAAGCCATGACAACCAGTGTGGAAGAACTTCATCTACATTTACACAGTTAGGCTTAAACCTCAAAATCTTGCCTACTGCTGAGATACAGTTCTCTGTAGCAATGACATTTTTTTTGGTTTTAGAATTCGCACACTTAATAATTTTTACCAGCAGTGGAACAGCTTCTGAACATAATGAATGATAATCATCTCCACCAAACTGTGCCATAACACCCAGGCCATAAGCAGCAGCTTGCCTGACCTCAGGGTTATTATCTCGCATATTTAGTAGCATTGGCCACCGAAAATATTCCACATATTTAAATGAGGTTGGGCTACAGTGCTCTATAATATCATCAAATATACACAATCCCCACTGCCTATCTGGCCATGGCCTACTAGAACAAATTAGATTTACAATTAATGGAAGCAGCCGTTCGAACCATGGTAAGATCTTTTCTTTGTAAGTACTAAATAATGAGTGCAAAATATCTGATACTTTGGTCAAAATGTAAACATCACATTCATCCTCATCTTGCAAGGACATTTCAACCTGCTGGTCATAGTTTTCTTCCTGTCTTTTAACCTGTCTCAATTCTTGGTTTTTAAAGTGCCCTTCAAGTTTTGCTTTCAATATTTCTCCCAGTTCTTCTAAGTGTTCATCATTAAGGCAACCATCTCCCATTACTTCAATGGACTTTGCAAAAGAACTCATTATTTCTGAGAGTACATCTGTATCAGGTTCAGTCCCAATAGCCTTGATCAAGGGATCACATATGAATTGCCACATCTGTGCAAGATATTCTGGGCCACGAATTCTTGCACATTCCAGGAGAAATGGCATGGACTCAGCTGCTGCCACTCGAACATTGTCATGGAAATAAAATTTCAGTAAAGGAACCATCAGCTTTACAATTTGTTCTGTATATTCCACAAGTCCTTCCCTTAATTCCTTCGCATAGTAAACCAACATCTGGCAAGCAGTTGCTTTTGCTTCAAGTCCTGAGGTTTTAATTCCAAAACTTTGCTGATCTCCAAGATTCACAAACTGCCAGCCATCATCATCACTCATATTCTCCACATCTTGTGTATCTAAGAGAGCAACATCCGGTTTAGCTGAAGCAGTTTTAATAAGAGGCTCAATAACCAGTGGAAGGTACTGTTGAAAATCACTTCCAAGAATTTTACACATTCTAGCCCATGCTGAAACCATATAAGAGGTCTGAGGGTCATCATCTTCCATATTATTCAAATCTGATTGTGTCTTCAATAATAGCTGCATCACATTTGATGCATCTTGCATAAATTTTTCCTTCCCAACAGCAAGACCAACATGGCTAATGCACTCAATAGTTTTTCCTTTCAGGAGCTTGAGCTCCTTTTGAACAGCAAGCTCAGCAATGTGCTTTAGTGATGGCATAAATATATCATAATATGGAACAAACTTTTCTTCTATTGTATCGGCAACTGAGGCAATAGTTGTCACAAGCTGTTCCAAGGCCAACTTAGTTCCATTCCGAATCAACTCTTGCAGTTTAATCACCAAGATGGAATGTAGATTTCTCACCATACTATCCAAATATATAACTAGCAATGATTTGGGGCAGTCTTCAATAAAAATAACGAGGGCAGAAGCTGCATGTGATTGCACACGCTGATTACCTTGATTTTCCATGGTACGCAACAGGGCTGCAATCACTGTTTCATGGAATTTCTTTTGGAAATTAGGTGCAAAATCTGTAGCCATCTGTCCAAGCGTAATACAGGCTGCAGCCCTTACCCTGGGATGAGGATCCTGAAGAAAAAGCAAAACAGAGTTAACCATTTCATCTAGAATTGGTTCCATTTGTTGGTGGCATCCTTCTCCAATGGCAGATAAGGCCATTAACCCAGCATGTCGATATTTCCAGTCAGGGCTCTGAAGCATCTGCATGATATGCTCCCTAGTGATTGGTAAGACAAGTTTCCCACCGAGCCCACAGGCCAGTCTGTCTAGTGCACTCTCGGCGGCAACTGCATTGCTGTCAAAGTCATCTTCTTCCATTTCGTCGGCATTTACCCAGTCCTCATCATCTTGTAGATCAACCATCATTCCTAATATATGAGGAATTGCCTGTGCAATAATATTTGTATATTTTTTCAACATTGGGGTTGCAGTTTCAGACAAGGTCACTATTACTTCAAGGGCCAGCTGGCGTTGCAGATTGCTAAGCCTCGAGTCTCCACATAACTTTAGACTCAACTGCAGAGTGTCTTCTAAATAAGGACCCAAGTACTTAGGCACAGTATCTGCAATCTCGACAAGGGATTCGAGCACGGAGTCGTCATCCTGGTAGCAAGAGTCATTCACAGCCTGTAAGATTCCAGGAAGCAAGTCTGCAAAGTCTTTGAAAAGAGCGATATCATTCTCGTTGGCGAGTACAAACGTGGCTGCAGCTCTGGCGGAGAGTGTCCTGATGGCTGGATGCTCCTGATCCTGGATACACTGGTCCAACAACCGCTTGATGATATCCAAATCATGCCGCTCTTGGTTCCCAAAGATGCCGGGGAAGTGCCAGAAGACGTGGAGCGCCACCTCCCACAGCACCACGTTTTTGGAGTAGATGGAATCGATCAGGAACTTGCGCCCTTCGGGCCAGTGGTTCGTGCCCTCCTCATCGATCAGGTTCCTGGCCAGCACGGCGAAAATGTCACAGAGCTTTTTCCGCATGCTGGCGTGCGTCTCCAGCTTCACGGCCAGGATCAGCTCCACCTTGACGTCCCTCTGCACGTCGGCGGGCAAACTGGGGTACACCTCCTCGAAGCCGGAGGACAAAA
>PVJC01009929.1:0-44804 GCA_004026665.1 Murina feae
CACTTGCTCCTATGAATTCAACTCTTTTAGACTCTACTGTGGTAGGAAGCTGCTCATGTGTGCCAGGCTCTGTACTGGCTTCGCATAGCTTATCTACTTTTTGATGACAACTCTTTTTTTTTTTTTAATCCTCACACAAGGATAGTTTTCCATTGAATTTTAGAGAGTGTGGAAAAGAGAGGAAAAGACAAAAAAGAACCATCGATGTGAGCGAAACACATGGATTGGTTGCCTCCTGCACATACCCCAACCAGGGCCAAAGCTCGGGAGGAGCCTGCAACCCAGGTATGTGTCCTTGACCAGAATTGAACCCGGGACCTTTCCGACCACAGGCCAACGCTCTATCCACAGAGCTAAACAGATTAGGGCCGGATGACAATTCTTTAAGTACTAGCATCATCTAAAAAGTAACAAGAAGAACTATCCCATTTGGATGCAATTATGCAAGTGCAGTACAAAGAGGGTGAAAATCTTTTCTAATTGCATATTGTGACATTATAAGCCATCATTATTACCATTCCTTTATTACATAGTTATGTCTGGACATGGTGATAAATGCAGCCGACAGTATCATTAATATTCTAGATGCTGAGTTGGTGCCACTGAGTTTGTGGTCCTACAAGTAGCCTCCCTTTGTTCTTACAAGAATTCTGTCCATTTAGGCTGCACGAACACAATTGATTTTTTAGAGCCAAATGCATACATTTCATGCAGCCTCACAAAAATGTACTGAGTTGATTCCAGCCATTCAGGATGACCTTGAGTCCTGCCTTTGTCCTTCACATCAGCTCTTGCCCAGTCCATGTGCTGAGCTTCCCTTCTGTGACTATGACTGAGATTCTGCAGACAGGATCACAACCTAGTTTATTTCCTTTGCTTCTGCCAAGTCCAGGTTCAGGAAACCAGAGCCACTGCCAGTTGGCACCTGTCTCCAGCTCCTGAGAAGATACAGCCTGAAGCAAGACTCAGTAATCTTCTTTCACCCCTTCTCCTCGGTAGGGCTTGTTATGAATCCTGCGCTCAGAGTCATGCCTTTGGGGGCCTTCCTTCTGCCCCTGATTGTGAGGGCACCCTTGAGATGACCTGCTGACCCGCTGACCCACTGCTGTCCTAGCACCTCCCATCCTATGTCCCAACCTCCTACTTCCCCACCCTCCCTGTCCATGTGCTGAGCGGACATGCCCTGCCCAGACCAGTCCGTGGTTTGCAGGTGGTTTGACAATTTCAGAGGTAAAGAGCAAGGAGACGATTTTGTTCACATATTTCAAATTAATTATGCTTTTTATAGAAATCACATTGTTTCTCAAAATCATTGCATTCTTAAAAAGTTTGAAGTCTATCACGTGGCCATCATATAATACAGTGTATTCCGAGAAAATGTATACACATTTTAAATGGTGATCCTATTACATTTTGAAAATGAAATGTATTTTAATAAGCACTGCCTTTCTAATTATTCAAATTGTGTGTTTACATTTTTTGGGGGATATTCTGTATTTTACATCATTAGAGTGATTGGTTTCATTTCATCAATTTTCATATTTTTCAATGTTACTCTACTGTGTTATATTATGCCCCCAACTGTTCTTTAAAAATATATACCATTGACTTAAAGTAGTTCTTTGAGTCATAAAAGTACTGAAAATAATAATGATATTATAAATGTAAATTGTGGACAGAGCCACATACAATACAAAACGAGGGAAGTTAAAAATAATATGGTACATATAAAATATGGCAAGGTCTCCACACAATATAAAGTGAAGAGAAAATCTTCAGCCGAAAAATGAAAACTGTAAATAGATGTAAAAATAAAATGTGAAAGATAATAAGTATCTGAAAATGTGTCTTATTGAACTTGCAATCCATTAGCTTCTGCCCAGAGAACTGTCAGTTTTGAATTCTTGCAAATCTGGCAGGTTGCCATAGAAATGCACCATTTTCACACAAAACAGTGAGTGGCCTCTTTGGTAATCCAGTCAAGTTCCCCTATCCCCATCCCCCATGCCAGCCCTTCTACCATATAATTGTTGTTAGTACGAAGTAAGTGACTTTTATATCCAAATGTACAAAAGAATCCAAAACTCCAGAGGCATCATTCAAAATATGTATGAACCACATCATTGAACCAGTCAAAAAGTGAATGAAAAATTTGCAAAATTCCTTGATTCAATAACGCTTTTGGATATTATGTACTATTCATGGCAAAGAAAATGGGAAGAGAAATGCTTAGCTATGAATTCCCAGCCTATATTTTGCAGACCACTGCTGTGCAGAGTGTGAATTAACTCCTTGGATGCGTGTAATGCATGTAGGACAGAGAAGCGTTCAGCTGGCTTTATCGCTGAAAGCTTGTGCCATCAGAAGACTTATTTTTCATTTAAACTGAAGTGATTTGTGAGCCATGGGGAGGCCTGTACAACGGCACTGGGACCCATGCCAACAGTCACACAGACTTTCTCAACTATTTATTCGCAGTCACTAACCAGTAGCCAACAATACACCTCCTCTTGATCGAAGGCTGAAAGAAACGACGGAGATGTTGACTAAGGGGATCATAGCCAGTGTATGTACATCTTTACAGTGTGATGTGCTGAGAAGTGGTAAGTGAATACAAAACTCTATTTTTTTGCCCTAACCTGTTTTTCTCAGTGAGCAGAGCATCAACTTGCAGACTGGAGGCTCCTGGGTTCGATTCTGGTCAAGAACACGTATCTGGATTGCAAGTTCCTTGGCCCTAGTTGGGGTGTGTGCAGGAGGCAACCATCGATGTGTTTCTCTCATATGAATGTTTCTCTCTGTCCCTCTCCCTTCCACTCTCTCTAAAAATCAATGAAAAAATATCCTCAGCTGAGGATTAACAACAACAACAAACCTCAATTTTTTTTATACTGACATAGAGTGGTTGATAAAAATACAACAACATTTTTTGAAGGTGGAATAAACATTTTTTGTGTTGACTTGATTACTTTAGTTACTTAGAATGCTGGATATATTTCAAAATTGGAGTCAGCCTCTTGAATTAAATGGAATTTGTTGTTCAGAGCTCAAGGATGATCATTTCTAATATTCAGGACAATATCTCAGAATTTCTTAAGGCCATACTGTGAAGAAATTATAATATATATATTATACAAAGCGTCCCCTCGGGAGTTCGACCGACCGGGAGCTCAATTGTGCGCTATGATGTGCTCTGACCACCATGGGGCAGTGCAGAATGAAAGAAGGCCCGGTCAGCAGCTGGAGGCCACTAGGGACCTTACCCATGCACGAATTTCATGCACTGAGTCTCTAGTGTGGCTAATAATTCTCTGTCATTGTCAGAGAAAGACACTGATGATATATTATTGATGATGTTTCAAAAATCACATATCACATCCAAGGGCTGCCACAAACCATGTAGAAACATTTTCCCAAAATGCATTCAACCAAAAAATGAATGGGTGTTCATCTTTCAAGTGGAAAGAGTTTTTTGAAAGTTACGCTTTGCATATGAAGTGCTTCTGTCTACTGGGACATGGAAAACAATCTTCAATGATGAATCTATTCTTTGTGAGCCAATGTTTTATTTGAGGATCCAGAATTATCTAGATATCCTTATAATTATGAATTAAAATATCTCTATTTGGTAGGAATAAATAGTAAGGAAATATACTGATTGTGGGACCTGGACATGTCCTAAGCTCTTCACTATCAAGCTGGAGAGAGATAACCCAAAATTGATGCCTTGTGTGCAATAAATGCCAATGAAGTAGTCTGCATATACTGAGGAATATACCACTACTAGAGGCCTGGTGCACAAAAATTTGTGCACTCAGGGGGTCCCTCAGCCCTGCCTGTGCCCTCTCGCAGTCTGGGACCCCTTGGGGGATGTCCACCTGCTAGCTTAGGCCTGCTCACTGGGCAATCAGGCCTAAGCTGGAAGTCAGACATCCCTCTGGTAGTCCAGGAGCCCTTGGGAGATGTCCACTTGCCAGCAGGGAGCAGGCCTAAGCTGCAGTCAGACATCCTTAGCACTGCTGAGGAGGCAGGAGAGGCTCCCACCACCACCACCACCACCACGGTACTAGCAGCTATCAGCCTGGCTTGTGGCTGAGCAGAGCTCCCCCTGTGGGAGTGCACTGACCACCAAGGGCAGCTCCTACATTGAGCGTCTGCCTCCTGGTGGCCAGTGTGTGCCATAGTGACCAGTCACTCCCAGTTGTTCTGCTGTTAGGGTCAATTTGCATATTACCATTTTATTATACAAGATACTGCAAATTCTGACCAGGTTTCTGTCTCTTCAGAAAGCCCCATCCCTGGACAGGGAATTACCCTGATCACAGACTTTTGACTAAGTTAATATCAGTCCTCATTCTTACCATTTCTGTTTTCCCCAAGATTGGAACCTCATCATTGATTTTTAAAAAAAAAATTTAATCCTAACCCAATGATATGTTCATTGGAGAGAGAGAGAGAGAGAGAAAGACTTTGATATGAGAGAGAAATGTGAATTGATTGTCTCCCACACGCGCCCCAACTGGGATCAAACCTGCAACCTAGATATGTGCCCTGCCCAGGAATCAAACCTGTAACCTTTCTGGTATATGGGACGATGCTCCAACCTACGGAGCCACCCAGCTGGGGCTCATCATTGAATTTTGACCCATGACTCCATCTGATTGCTTACTGTGTTCACTACCGGGCCCTGGGTACCCTACTCCGCCTACCAGATTGAATATTTTAGAGGCAACTGCTGTAGCTTTGGCGGTAAGATAGACACCGTGTTCCCTGGAGTATAGGCTGCCCATGTGCTCTTTTTGGAGCTCATTTTGAAGAAAGACATACTTCTTTCTCACCCCTGTTGGATCCTTCTATGGGGAGAGGGCTCAACTAGTGGAGCACACCTAGCCTTGAGGATCTTCATGTATCAGGTATGTGATCTTTGAGGAAGAAGCTGCTCTACCAGCCTGGCAAAGGTACCAAAAGAGAAGGTGAGGCTAGTTAGTTCTGTATTTTTGTTAATTTTTCTGAATGCTACCAGGTTGATGGTAAAGCTCAGTCTTATACATGTTTATAATCTCTGTGTCTGGCATCTAAAACATACTCACTGAGGGTTTGGACAAATGAAAAAGTTAATTAATCAAATAAACCTTTGCTAGCTCCTACCAATGATCTTTTTAAGTGATAACTATGTGCATGTAATTTTAAGTGATAATTCCTTCAGGTTTTTTTTTCTTGCTCTAATTTCAGCTCATTAATATATATTTCCAGAACCTTAATGGTAAAACAGAACAATGTCTACCTTTCTGCAGCCTTCCAGCTGAACTTTCCTTCTCTGTCATTTGTTAAAAGAGCGGAGATGCGATGCTGTCAATGTAGACACATTTTATTAGTACATTCTGTGCCCTGAGAGGTAATTATTCTGGCTCTGAGCATTTAAATTCACTTAAAGCATATTAAATGCTCTATTATCATCCTCATTCTTCTTCTTGGAAGTGTCCCCTTAAAGATAGCTTTTCTACCATTTCTTGTTGGGAATTGTTCCCCCTGGCAGCAAAGCAAAGTGGGAATTGAGTCATTTACTTTTCTCATTCATGTGCTAACGTTCTCATTTCTGCCCAAAGAAGCGAGTCTGTGCCTGTCTTTGTTTCGTTTGTTCTATTACGTACAGCTCTGCCAGCCTCAGCTCTTCCTGGCCACATACTTTTGGGCTCAGTACTTTGTTGTTTGGCTGTGGTTCCCATCTTCCCTATTTTGTACATATGCTTTTATTTGAAAAACAGAGGCAAGAAGATCCTTTTCATGGTCCCGGTCTTAGGTCTCTGAGATTCAGGGTGTGTGCAGGGTCACCATCCTTCATGACCATGGCTGGAAGGACAAGAGACGGAACCTGAGACATGGGCGCACCTAGCATTCCAGAGCTGAGGTTGACGGGGAGTTGGTCTAGGCTGCCCACTGGAGTGGAGAGATGAGAACCTCGGGAATTGTGGTGTGGAGCATAACTGAACGGTTCAATGGCTTGGTAAGAGGAAAACAGGTGGATGTACAGAGCAAAGCAGAGATAGTGAACCAAGGAGATGAGCTCCTGATGGCTTTGTAGGCCTAGGTCAAGGCAGGGTAATTCTTTGAATTTCAATTTGCACTCCCTGCTCCTCGCTGTTCGTATTAGGAGGTGGCAGCCAGGTTACTGGTCTCCCCTGGACTCTCGATGTGTCAGGGCAGAAAGCAAATCTGCTCCTCTGACAAGCAGAGGAGCATGCAGGGCTGGGGGTCAGAGCTGGAGTTCCCACGTCAGGTCAGCTGGCTTAGGAAGCTCTTGTCACTTCCTGGCTGTGAGGCCCTCTTGTCCCATTGATAAAGGAAGGACAATCTGTCTACTTCATAGGCCTACGACGAAAATTTAATCAAATATGTGAAGCCTTTAGAACATGTACCATCACGTCATAAAGGAAACTAAGTGCAAGGGACTCTTATTGTCTTAATGTTGTTGCTGTCAAAGCCCTAAACTGATGGAAGAATCGCACAGCATGTCCCATGGGGAAGAGGAGCCCTCTGAGGATATGGAGGGGCGGGTGTTGAGAGGAAGTGGACCAGGAAGGGTAGAGATTGGCATGGCTTGGGAGCACAGCAGCGCCTATATCCTTCAGCGGGGTCTGAGTGCGGGTTTTAACCGTGGTGAAAGGAGCTGATTCCATCTTCACCACAGTCCCACGCTCAGAGGCAGAGGATGGCAGGGACAACAGACGGCTAGGCGCATCTCAACTTCCATTCTTTCCTTCTTCTTTTGTAAAAGAATGCCACCTGTTAGCTGGCCACCATGTACACGTGGCCAGATCTTTTTATGTGAGAGGGAAGTAGATGCGTATCTTCCTCAAGCCATTGCCATTTTTTTTTTAAATATATATTTTATTGATTTTTTACAGAGAGGAAGGGAGAGGGATAGAGAGTTAGAAACATCGATGAGAGAGAAGCATCAATCAGCTGCCTCTTGCACATTCCCCACTGGGGATGTGCCCATAACCAAGGTACATGCCCTTGACCGGAATTGAACCTGGGACCCTTCAGTCCGCAGGCTGATGCTCAATCCACTGAGCCAAACCGGTTAGGGCAAGCCATTGGTGTTTTAAGTGCTGTGTGCAGCTCCATTGAATCAGATCGGATGCAGCAAGAAAGGAGCAGAGTGATCGGACCTGGAGGGCAGTTGGGACCACAGGACAAATGTGTGGAAACTGAGGACTGCCAGCCAAAGACTGGCACCTCCTAGGATAAAGGTGGCCAGAGTGTCCCCCAAGGAACCACATTTTTATCCCTCCAATCTGCGAAAATGGGAAAATGAAAACCAGATACATGCTGATGTGGTATTTTTTGTATATCTGAGTGTCTTGAGATTCACAACCACTAAAGAGGCTCAGAGCCCTGGAGTTTTGTGATTGGTCGCAGGAGCCTTTTATTCCATCCCTCTTTACTTGATTATTTTAAAGTCAATTTAAAACGAACTTGCTACTTGCACCCAAAAGGAAGGACCCTATGGCAGACCCTACCTGTGCAGCCACATTAACTTCCTAAAGTGTCTCGTTCTTTCCTCTCTGGCTAAGAATAGTTTAAGTTATATTGTCAGATTTCATTTTTAGGGTTCTCCTGTCTTAGTTGTTTTGCTTTTCTGACGAGTTGGTACCTGGGATCATGTCGATTTTTTGCCTCATATATGACATCTGCATTATCAAAGGTCAGAGTTCAGGAGGTTGGGTGGGGGTCCCTCCCTCCACCTCCGGCTGAGTCCAGGTGACCTGCTTCTTTCTTTATCATCATTTCCAGACAAGCAGTTCATTGCTTCTTACCCATCTAAGTCAAGTCCAGAAGGGTAGTTATTACTGCTTCCTCTATCTACCTGCTGAGCAGGGAACTGTGGGAAAGGCTAACCAAGAACTTAGCTTCAATTTTTCCAGCAAGATTAATCTGGGTGGCCCCTTGAATCTTTCAAATCTTTACACACTGTAGGACATCAGAGGACATTCTTAGGCCTGGTGTGGATAGCACCTAGGGGGCCTTCCTTTGTTACTTAAACCATTCACAGACCTGGCTGGCGTTCTTTACAGTTGGTTGACTGTTAAAACAAGCTGAAGCCAAACCCTGGAGAGAAGTAATTGGGAAGAACACAGAGAGAAGCGGGCAAGAGAAGCCGAAGCTCAACCCCCCAGCTTGGCTGCTAAGGCTGTACAAGGCGCTCCAGCTTTATTCTTTCCATCTAGAAAGTGAGCACAGTCTTCTCTCTTCTGGCAGCTCGCAAAATCGTCTGGCAGCTCGTAAAACTGTCTGGACGGTGCTTGGAAATGTAAATAAGTTCTGTCCAAACGTGTGGTTATTATCATGACCTCAATGTGCCCCAAATCCCAGCCTCCCATTTCCATATTAATTATTGTCCGAAAAGGAAGGAGACGAATGGAAACTAGCATCTACTGAGCACCATGAAAACACCAAATACTGTGCTAAGGATAAGGTGCATTTTCACGTCACCTTCTCCCACTTCCCCCATGTGGCATCAACAAACATATTTTTCCGGGTTCATTTTGCAGACCAGGTTCTGGGAACTTCTCAGAGTTAATAACTTTCAGAGACAAAATTCAAGTTCTAGGTTCACTCCAAGCTGGTGCATGCTGTAGACACACAGAGGCCATTGGAAAGAGAGTGAGGGAATGAACAGTTGGGATTCCAAGGGTATCTTATTTGTTTAAGGCATACATTTGCGTTCATTTGTTTTCTTCAGTAATTGCAGGGTCTTTATGGCATGGCATGAATTTATGAAATGGAACTCCAGAGAATTTACACATTGGAAATATAAACACACTTTACAATAGCTCATCTTTTCACTATCATTCAGGAAGCCAATTAGGCCCTAAGTTCATGTCACTCCTCTGCTCGAAGCCCTCCAATGATTTCTCATCCCACTCTGAGTAAAAGGGTCCTACAACGGTCTACCAGGCCCTATGCATTTTGTCTCCTCCAAGCCTTACTTCTTGGTACTCACTGTTTATCATTCTTCGCCAGCCCACTTTGCTCTAGTCATCCTTGCCTTCTTGCTAATCTTACCCTAGCCTGCCTCAGGGCCTTTGCATCAGCTGTTTCTTTTTTTCTACTTGGACTGCTCTTTCTCAGATATCCACATTTCTCACACTCTTCCTTCCTTCAAGTCTCTGCACTTATAAGTGAGGACTTCTCTGACCATCCTTCAACAGTACAAGTACCCTCTCTCCCCTCTGCCATCCCCTATCTTAAAGAACCCCTTTTCTCCTTGCCACCAGGAAGAAACAGACTTCCCTAGGACACAGAAAGCCTTTAAACAGCCCACAACAGCACAGAAACCAGAAAGGCTTCATAAATCAATGATCACAACCAATTCCTTCATTGCACCGATGAAGAAAGGAAGGCGAGGGAGAGCAGTGACTTGCTCACTTGGAGGATGATGAGGCCAACAGGTTAGGAGGTGGTGGTCATTGAAAAGATGGTTTACTACAGAGATGAGTGTGGGAAGAGAGGCCACATTCATTCATTTATTTATTCAGCTAACACATATCTACTTAGGATCTACTCCATGTTAGGATCTTGAGCTGCCCCAATGAATAAAAACCATTTCAGTTACCTACCTCCAGCGCCCACAGCTTTATCAGGGAGGTAGCTATTGAACAAATCATTACATAAACGATGTGAAATTCAATTGTGACAGTGGTTATGCAGCAGAAGTACTTGGTGCTATGAGAGCAGCATTGGGGAGAGGGTGTGTTTTGGGCGGAGAGGGCAGTGAGCACTCTCTCGAAGGAATGATGCTTGAGAAGAGAACTGAAGGATGACTGACAGGAAGCTGAATAAAGCAGCCAAGGGCATGGTAGGCAGTGGGTAGAGTGTGGTGTGAGATGAGGTTAGAAACGGAGGTAGAAGAGAGAGTCTGCATACCCTATAAGCCGTGATAAGAAATTTTATCTTTATCCTAAGAAACGCTGAAGGGTTATCTGATTCCTATTTCCATTCCTTACACTTAATCACACTGACAAATAACGTTAAGAATAAGAAATAGAGGAGCAGATTCAGTTTCTATTTATATCCATGAAACATCCAAAGGGCAAAAAATAAACTTGGAAAATCAGTCTTTTAGTCCCTTGCTACACCATACTTCCCTGGTCACCGCACAGCCAAACGCCTCTGTTTTTCTGTGAGCCTCCCCTCCTCCCCCCCCACACACAGACACATACATGCACACAGAGACACACACAGACCCAAACACACATAGAGACACACTGGCAGACACACACATGTACAAAAGGCACACAGACACACATAAACACACACAAACCCAGACACACACAGAGACACACACGCAACACACAGAGACACACATACAACACACAGATACAAACACATACAGACACTCACTTTACACAATGTCTTGACATTCTTGATAGGAGAATAACAGAGTTTATACTGATCATTCTCCTTTAACTCTGATTCGTTTACCCACTTGGGTCCTTTGACCTGCAATTGCTTGCTATGAGGGTGCTTAAAACAATGCCCATCCTGACTTCGCCAAAGCATGGTAAAGCCATGGAGAGGCCTCTCCTGATGTGATGAGTGGAGCCCCACTCTGGCTCCAGAACATGGCGAAGCCCCAGGCGCACACATCAGCCTCTCTGGAAGGGTTGTGATGCCATCTGTTTGCCTGGTTGAATGTTGCTCTTCTGTAAGAACCCTGTGTTTCTGGCACCTGGGGGTTTGTAGGCTCTGGAGTGACTGCCCCTCCCAGGGACTAGCCTTCCACATGCAAATCCACTGATCTAAGCTCTCACCTGCCACCACCTCCTGTATGCAGATCCTACCCTCTGAGCCACACCCCGTTGCAATATGCCAGGGCCAGGTACCAACCAGAGACAGCCCAACCCCAGCGCCCTCTGAGATTGTGGCAGTTAGCCAGTCCCAGCCTGCTCGCCTGGACTCAGGCTAGCCTTCCGTGGGAACCTAGCCCCTAGCCCCCCTCCCCCTCCCTCTGCCTCTTGACCCCCGCTTCCCCCTCCCTCCCCACCCCCTGGAGCTTCCCCACTTGGCTCTCCTTGGTGGGGCTGTCCACTCCTCTCAGAACTGTCACAGGTTGTCTTCCCAATGACCATCACCTCCTGCTCTGTTGGTCTCATCCTCCCCGAATAATAATAACACCTACATTTTAAAACATGTCCCTGAGACTCTCCTCTTTCATTAGCTCCTGAGAGGTCCCAGGCGAAATCCCTCTGGCTCCCTGGGGCATGTGTTCCTGGAAAGGTGTGGATTTCAGAGCCTGGCGGACCTCTTACCAGCTGCAGGACTGCGGGCCTTTTGCTTCCTCTCCTTGACCTTCCTCCCCTTGCCCAGAGATGAGGACCACAGCATTCAGCTCAAAGGGCTGGCTGAGGGGCAAACAGATAACGCAGGTCACCCGTCCAGCACAGGACCTTGGGCCCAGCAGCTGCTTAACACCCACCCGTTCCCTCCTCCCTCCAGCAATCCGAGAGCCTCCTGTGCTGTCTGCCCTCTGCCTGCCCGGTTTATTGTTCAGTCAACCAGGAATCTTGAAGACAATCCCTGGGTGATTTATTGTAAGCTTTTCGACCTTTGCTTCCTCTATTTATTCACCTCCAGCCAACCAGAGCCTTTTATTTTCCCCTTCATGAGCCCCTGCAGATGCTGACAGCTCCTGTGTGTGTTTTGATGAACTGCTCGGACCCTGCATTAGGTCTAGCCGAGCTTTCCTGCTGACAGCTCCCAGCGGCCGAGAGCACAGCATTGGGAGTCGGGAGGCAGCTGAGTGCCAGCTCTGCTCGCTTTCTCTCATGACCAGGGAGGGGCACAGTGATGGGTTGGCCGCCGTAAGCTTTTACTCCACCTTCACCTGTAAAACCAGAATAAAAGTGGGCACCTGCCTGTGTCACAGGGCTGCCCTGTGAGGCCAGCAGGACCACGTAGATGGGAAATGTAAAGTGATGGCACAGGAGGGCTAGGTCTGATCAAATAACTGAATCGAGACTCCCTCCCTTGGGGACTGACTTTTAGCCCACGTCACAATGGACATTCGCTTTCCCTTAGACCACATTCCACTTGCTATGACCATTATCCTTCTCCTCCGGACATGCCCAGGCTCCGGACCCACTCAGAGAATTCTCTGCACAGAAAAAGCCCTTTAACATCCCTGGGGGCTGGAGCCATTTTGGGGCTCTGCCCATCTGGTTTTTCAGATGACCTAATTCTATATAGAATTATATATTCTATATAGAATTATATATTCTATAATTCTATTCTGTTATTCTAAGTGTCCAGTCATCCAGATGACCATTCAACCAATCAAAGTATAATATGATAATGATATACTAAGGCTGCTCAACTGCTTGCTATGATGTGCACTGACCACCAGGGGGCAGACAGTCGACTGGTCAACCAGTCACTCTGATGTGCACTGACCACCAGGGGGCAGATGCTCTGATTGGTAAGTTAGCTTGCTGCTGGGGTCTGGCTGATTGGGACTGAGCAAGAGAAGCCAGACACGCCCTGGAGCCCTCCTGCAGTCCCACCCTGGCTGGCCAACCTTCCCCTTCCTTCCCCAGCCCCGATCATATACCAGTGGGGTCCCTCAGCCTGGCCTGTGCCCTCTCGCAATCCAGGACCCCTCGGGGGATGTTGGAGAGCCAGTTTCAGCCTGATCCCTGCAGGCCAGGCAGAGGGACCCCACTGGTGTACGAATTCGTGCACTGGGCCTCTAGTAAAATTATAATTCTTTATCACTTTTGGCCTCGTGCATTCATCCCGTGCCGACCCTACCAAGCAGGAGGACTGTGATTACACCTACAGGAGCATGTGGGCTGGCCCTCTGCTTTCCGCCTCTGTACGTCTTGTAGTTCCCGGTATCCTTATGTCTTGCCCCTCCCACCCCAGCCTTTCATTGCCCAAATTCCCTTCTCCCTCCCATCCCCACCCCCTGACATTCCTTTGTCCCTTCTCTAGAGGATTCATGGAGGCAACATCTCTAAAGGGTGTGCATTTCCTACGTCCCATGGGCTATCTCATGTAAATTTCTTAGTCTTTCTTGGGTAGCTGTCCCTCAGGTCATCACTGGACAGATGAGCAAATGGAGGCTCAAAAGGATACAATAACTTGCTGATAATCCCCACCCCCCCGCCAGATTCCAAATGAGGACATTTTGAGTCTGAGCTCTTGGCTACTCTATCTTGCCCTCCAGGCAATCAATAAGGGTGTCGCAAAATTATATATATATATTGAATAATTATTAATGCCAATGGACTAAATCTGAAAAGAAACATCAATGTATACACTTTTTGGGACACCTTATGTTTATTGAGCATCTACTGCGTGCTGGGCACAGCGTTAGGTGCTGGGGATGCAGTTTCTTCCTAAAGAAAAGCATTTTCCAAAGGATCACCCTCAAGTCACATCATAGAAATGGCCCCGTTCAACCAAACACAGGAGGGGGACGCATCCGCGGGGCCGGTACTGCTCCATTCTCACACCTTATTCTGGCGATTTCTGTGTTCATCTTCCACACTGAACCCTGAGCTTCCTCTCTGACCTTCTCGATGCCTGTGGGCCGCAGCCAGCACACACAAAATGCTGGTTGCATTTGGTTAAAGGCAAAGAACATGCCCGCCTCACCCTGAGGAGAGAGTGAATGCAAGGTAACCAGAGAAAAGATGGTGGAGGGCTAGCTGGAAGTAAAGTTACGTGCCATGAGATGGAGAGGTTTCTCTTTTCAGAAATGTCCATGTTTCGCAATGAAATGGTGGTTCCAATCATGTCGGGACCACGCCTGGCATCGCCCAGGCCTGGCATCTCCCCGAATAAGAGCAGCCTAGTCTCTGGGTGTCTTGTAAGGAACAGTGAGCATGCCTCAGTGACCCTTTGGGCTGGACAGGCTGCCAGGGATGGGACACAGCGGCCGCCCTTCTCTCAGGTGACATCGAGTCCAGCCTGGAGAGAGAGGTGATCATGTAGAGTGTGGTAGGGGGAATGCTGAGGTGGCAGAAGGTGCCTGCCCCAGTGTGCATGCCCTGTATCACTGGCACCCCTTGAATGGGGAGAATAAGATGGGATGTCGCCTCCATGACCCTGTCACCTTAAGTAAGACTGTCTCAGCCAATGGAGAAAGGGGCTTCCCTGATGGCTTTGAGGAAGTGTAGGGACCACGTGGCAGGGAATGGCAGGGGTCCTCTAGGAGCTGAGGATGGCCCTGTGCCTACAGCCACCAAGAAAGCTGGACTCTCTGTTCTCCACGCACATGGGGCGTTCTCCCAACCGAGGAGGATCCTGAGCTCCAGGTCTGAACCACAGCATGGCTGGGGCCTTGACTGCAGCTGCTGAGACCCTGCTCAGGGTTCCCAGCCAACTCACACCTGCACTCCTGACCCACCATTTGTTACACGGCACTCGGAAACTGAAATTCCCTCTAGAGACATGAGACGCACAGAGAAGGGCCTGTTATAAGGCATGCCATCTCTTCCCCAGTCGGGGAAGCAGGAGAGCACAGTGGTTAAGAAGGTGAACTCTGGGGCCAACCTGCCTGGGTTAAATCTTTCACTGCTACTGACTATGTGACTTTATGCAAATTACTTAACCTCTCTGTGCCTCAATTTGCTCCTTTGTAAATGACTCTGGTAATATTTACTACCTAACTAACTTATAGATGTAAAACCCTTAACACTGTCACTGATGCACAGCCAGTACTACTCAAGTGCTTCCTAAACATTATTACCAACTCAAAAACAAAACGAAGCTGTGTTTAGAATCACAGAAGATCAACAGTCTCCTGTCACAGACATAGACACTGAGCTCCAGAGAGAAGAGTCTTGCTCAGGCCAGAGGGAGAGTTCTACATTCAGAAACGGTATTTAATCCTGAAGCTAAAGGCTCTGAGAAGCCCACAGGGTAGAGTCTCTAACCCATTCATGGGGAAACCAGGCCTCTCCATGCTGGTTTAGCAAGAATCGGTTTGAGCACTTAAATCATGTTCGCAAGGATCCCCTTACCCTTGATGTCTCCTCCTAGTAATTTTCCATCCACCCCCAACAGGTAGCGTGCTCTGTAGTCAGTTCTACCCAAGTGTTCAATAATCTGTGGGGAGGGTGGACATGCTAATTAACTAGCTCATGTGGGTCCATATGTAATGAAGTCAGAGAGAAGGTAAGACTTCGCATTGCTGTTTTATCTTTTACATCTGGGAAACTAAAAAAACAGAAAAGGCTCATACTTTTATCCTACATAATAAAAGGGTAATATGCAAATTGACCCTAATGGGGAGCTATCAGGAACAACAGGTCACTATGATGTGGCTGACCAGCAGGAAGACATGCAATGCAGGAGCTGCCCCCTGGTGGTCAGTGAGCTCCCACAGGGGGAGCTCTGCTCAGCCATAAGCCAGGCTCATGGCTGCGAGTGCAGCAGCTGTGGCAGAAGGCTTCCCACCTCCTCGACAGTGCTAAGGATGTCTGACTGCAGCTTAAGCAGGGAGTGGGCCTAAGCTGGCAGTCGGACATCCTCTGAAGGCTCCCAGAGGGATATCTGACTGCCAGCTTAGGCCTGATCCCCCAGGGAGCGGGCCTAAGCTGGCAGGTGGCCATCCCCCAAGGGGTCCCAGACTGCGAGAGGGAGTGGGCCAGACTGAGTTCCCAAAACCCCTGAGTGCATCAATTTTCGTGCACCAGGCCTCTAGTCTATAAATAAGCTACATCCATCCTAACCTACAAAGCATTTCAATGAATGAGTACATCTTAAAAGTTGTTAGAAGATGTTTAAGCAGATAGAAAATGATCTCTTTTGTTTTCTTGTTGATAAGACAACCACATGGGGCTAGTGATGTGTCCTATGATACCAGGTACTGCCCCAGGGCCCCACCTGTGGGACTAGCTCACCAATGCATGACATACACATTGATGGGGAACCTTCTGAGTCTGGCTTCTTTAACACTATCTGCCATCAAAATTTATAATATATTACATAATATAATGCGCTTGAAAGGTTACATACACATACATACCTAGTCTATTGACCTGCTTATGTAATCTATTTCCCAATCAGAAAACTAAACTAGCAAGACAACTGTCCATACTCTTCAAAAATGTCCCTGTCAGAAAGTGTAAAGAAGACCAAGGCATTGTTCCTGATTAGAGACTACAGACGACTAAACACAATATTTGAACTTGAACTGGACCCTGGAATTGGGGTGCAGAATGGGATGGAAGTCATTCCTGCTATGAAGACATTACATATTAGAACATTTGGCAAACTTTGAAAGTAGACTGTGTATTAGACTACAGTCTCGTATCAACGTTAACTTTCTTGCATTGGACCATTGCATTGTAGCTCTATCAGATAATGTCCCTATTTAAAAAAAATACATATTCAGATTTAAAGGGGCATATCACCTACAATTCACTCTCAAATGCTTTAGAAGAAATGCTGTAGACAGAGAGATACGAGGCATATGTGACTAAATGTTAACAGCTGGTGAATCTGAATGATGGGCTATATAAGTTAATGGTGCTATTTGTAACTCTTCTGTTTGAAACTATAACTTTAATAATAAACTAAAATTGTTTGCATGAATGTAATAAGGCGAAACCTACCTTAGCATTACCTCTTCACTTTTCAGCTATCTAGGTAACTGTCCATCACATGAGAGCTGACCGGGCCTGGTTCATTGTCGTCTCCACAGTGCTCATCGCAGAGCGGATGCACATTACTATTTGTGGTATGCAGAAAGAAATAATGATGCTACAAGGAAACTGTTTTGATACCACCCTTCCTTTCTTCCTTCGGAAAGACAGTACAACTTACCCAGGAATCCAGTGAAGAGTTTTGCTCTGAGAAACCTCTGTCAATCATTTCATGACATCATCCCAGCCTCACTGATCTGATGGTCTTGGCACCACACCTTGGGAGCACTTCCCAGAACTTCATTCCAGAAGATGTTGTGTCTCAAGACTATCTGTATGTGTTGGAACAAACCAATGACCACCTCCATCCAAATCCATAGTGAGAAACCCTACATTTTTGTGGTGCCCCCATGATCTCCTTGTCAGTTGTCACCAACCATCCCTTGAAATCGGAGGGCATAAATTAAGAACATTTATGTTAAGTGAATGAAGACAAAGACCATGGCGCCTCTCTGACATTAGATTCCATGGGTCTGAGACTTCTTAGAATCCATTTAGCAGATAACAGACATTTCATAAATTTCAATGGCATTATATTGGGAAATTAACCTGAGGATTAAAAAAGCAAAGAGGGGAAAAAAGATATAACCATGACCTACATGAAGATATGACTACACAAGCCCAGTAGCCAAGCTGATTTCAGTATCATCTGGAGACAATAGCATAGAGTGGAACGATAGAGGTTTTTGAAGTCAGCCAGATTTTGGTTCAAATTATGACACCTCCACAGACAACCTGTGTGGTTTTGGGCGAGTCACATAATTTCTCTGAGGGCAGATTCCATTCACTTAATAATAATAATACCTTCTTTATATTAGAACTAGAGGCCCATTGAACAAAATTCATGCAGGGGGCAGGGTGGGGTTCCCTCAGCCCAGCCTGCACCCTCTCCAATCCAGGACCCCTTGGGGGATGTCTGACTGCTGATCTAGACTGGCAGTTGGACATCCCTCTCACAATACTGGGCCACTGGCTCCTAATTGCTCACCTGCCTGCCTGCCTGATCGCTTTTAACTCCCCACCCCCTGCCAGCCTAATTGCTCCCTCACTGCCCCCCCTCGCTGGCCTGGTTGCCCCCAACTGCACCCCCTCCCACCTGCTGGTCTGGCTGCCCCCAACTGCACCCCCTGCCAGCCTGGTTGCCTCTCACGGGCCCCCATGCTGACCTGGCTGCCCCACACAACCTGCTGTTCAGTCATTTGGTCATCCCTCACTAACCCCCCTTGCTGGCCTGGTTGCCTCACGCAGCCTGCTTGTTCAGTTGTTTGGTTGTCCCTCGGGCCAGCCCTGGGTGGCTGGGGGGCTGAGGGGACTGGGCACCGCCATCTTCAAAGATGGTGGTGCAATCAATTAGAATATTCCCTCCTTATTGGCTGTGGGTGCCGCCGTCTTTGCGATGCTGTGAGGGTCACTTAGCATATTCCCTCTTTATTAATAGGATGTTGTGGTGAGGACACATGAGTGCCAACTACTTCCACCAATGGCGTGCAGATGCCACGTCAGAGAGGGGATTTTCATCACGTTTGTCCCACTGACACAGAGCTCCCTAGTGGCCTGGTGATCACAAATGCAGCCTTAACTCAAAGACAGTGGAGTCTTTGAAGGAGCAGAATTAGAGTAAGGTCTGTCCTTTCACCATGGGGCACAAAGAAGCCATTCGTCAGCTCAGCACATATGTGCTCTGTGAACCAGCCCTACACACTCGGAGATCCCTGGAGGCAGACGCTGAGCTGAGGTCGGAGGCGGAGCCGAAAACAGTGTCTCTACCTGGGCCCTGTCATCTGGGAAGTAACCCAGAGCCTTCAGGGAATCAATGGCTTCCCCCTAGAGTCGATCTCACTGTCGAAATAGGATTAGAGATTGCCCGGGTCTATTTCAAATGCATTTTCAGAAAGTCCTGGAGCATAGCAAGATTTGGAGCAAACAGGAGAGGCTGCTGTCTAGACTGTGTGTGTCATTAGATGGATGTTGAAGGAAAAAGTCTGGAAATCTAATAACCTTGCTACCCTTCTGTCTGCCCATATTTAACCCATTTCTTTCTTGTTGGGGAAGGGAGGAACATTGCTCGCTTTGGGGCTTTGGATTCAAACCAATAGGCCTAGGTTTAAATTCTGGTTCTGCCATGTATGGACGGTGTGAATTTGGGGAAGTTACTTAATCTCCCAGAACTCGCTCAGTTTCCTCATCTATAAACAGCAATATCTACTTTGTTGTTTGGCTACACTGACTCGGTGAGCTAATGCATGCAAAAGGTCCTTCCAGATAGCGGTGTGACTCAATAAATCTTAGCTCTCTTAGATTCTGAATATCACAGAGAAACCTTTGCTTTCAGCTGACTGCCAAGATGGAACACACACCAATGGAACACACCAGTGTGACCCGTTTACACACTTGTTCTCCCCTAGGGAACTGACAGGAAGGAATCGGCACCCACAGCCATTGCCTCTGTCCAAATGGCTGCAGTGCCCCACATGGGCTGGCCGTGAACTGCTGTTCCCAATGCAAGTTCTGGGAATCCACGCTGCTGGCTCTGCAGACCTCAGCCTCCACATGGAACCTGGACATCGGCCAACATCCCAGCTCCAGCCCTAAGTGAGATCAACCTCCGTGTGTCAGGCACTTGTCTTTGGGGAAATGGAATTTTCCCCTGTTGATGTGTAGTGTCAGGTTCTGGCACTTACAAACTCGGCGTCCATGAAGCTACCTCATTCTTCAGTTTGTACCTATTGTCTCAAAGCAATTAGCACCTTCCTTCATCCTCGGAGGTGACCCAGTTTGGATGATGAATAATATGGTCACTACAAAACCCACAGGACTGCCAGTGAGAGCAAGGCGGCTGGGTATGATTCAGGTGCCATGGAAAAAAAGTGTACAAAATAAAAAGCTTTAAGGAATTAAAAATAGGTTTGTAACATGGAGGAACCAGTGCTACTTAGCTCAAGTAGCTGGTAGTAATTAATCCAAACGCTGTATCAATACATCTGTTAACAGTGGCCTTCTCTGGAAAGGAGAGAATGTCTGAGTGCCCACCTGTGTATACACAGGGAAGAGAAGGCATTGGCGTGCTGCTCAGGAGGTGGTGCCCTAGTTGATTATGTAACTACTCCTGTGATGGCCACTATTGAGTTACAGATGTGATGTCACTTGAACATAGAAGAAAAGGGACAACGCAGTGAGTCCCACACACCAGTGGAGAAAGGGGGTTTACCATGTAATGTGAACACTTTGGGGCTGTTTTACTTTATACTCTATTCATGGATTAACTTTGTAATGTACATACTGCATATAGGTTTTATGTAATATAGGTGGATTACATATATGCACACACATAAACTTATTTACATTGGTTTCAGGATTAGCCCGAAGAGTTGTTTTCCTAACTTTTAAAAAATAAATCCGAGCGAAATATCCATCTGACCACGTAACACAACCACGGTCTCCTAAACCAGGTTGCTGTGGGTGTGTCCTAGGACCACCGGGTCAAAGGGATGGGGGCTCACTTTCCTACTGATGCCCCCATCATTTCCCTTGCTGCCCCCATCTGGTATCTAAAACATCTGTGATCGGGCAGAAACTAAGTGGGAAATGTGAAAATGCTTTGTGTGTTAAGAGGCTAGAGTGAAATCTAACCTTAGGGAAGGAGAAAAAGGTTAAGGTTCAGATGATGAGAGAAATAAAACGGCAACAGGAAGTGGAAAGGTGCTGTTTCTCATTTGCTCACTACACTGAGCATGTCCTGGCAGCTTCTTACAGGAGTGGGAGGGGGCGGGAGGAACCAGTTCATACTTCCGTTTATTGAATGCAGCGTTCGCTGGGCACATCGCAACTCAATACAAACCGCCCCGCAGGGGAGGGCATTGACTCTCATTCTCATCATTGTAAACACAACATTAATATTGAAGATTCAAGAAAATGGGTAAAAAGTCCAGTGTCTCCTCAATCTGTGTAACAGTGAAGGTGCCTGCCTACTCCCTGGGCAGGTCCCAAGGGAGCTTGAGGTCGTGACCTCGCCCCACCGCAGGGAGGTGGGGACACAGAGGAGCCCACGTGCTCGTCTCGAACGTCTCCAAATGGGCACGTGCACCCTCGTGTCGGGCTCGCACAGATGACGGAAGTCCTTCCAAAGGCCGCAGAGGCTCCCACCTTCCGCAGGCACCGAGCCAGGCCCTCCGAGGCCCTGCCCCCAGGGTCAGTCGTTGCCAATAGAAACGGTGACCGATTGTAAAACAGCTGGATTTCCTACGTCCACCTTAGCCCTGGGATTCTGGAGAGTGGGGAGTTCAAGGTCACGGGGGCCTCGGTGATGACCCTGGAGAAGGCTGCCCATGATCAACCACTGGCTGAATTCGCCTCCTCGCTGCTGGGCCGCCGTGGATAGAGGGTGTTGGTTGAGGCAGCTGACTTTTCTGTCAGAATCTTGAAAGGTCAGATTTTCTATGTTGGATTCCCATACCAAAACAAACAAATACCACCCTCCCCCCAACAAAAACAAATCAAAACAAGAGTGACGCGGAGGACAAAGAACCAAACACCCCCGCCTCCAGGGCCTGCCACGCACAGTGTCCCCGCCGGGTTATTTATTTATTTATTTTTAGATGGTTGGTTCCAATCATTGGCTTGCCCTCATCCTGGGTACTCAGCTAGATGGCAGGGCAAAGACGAACGTTTGGCGAATGAAAAGACACTTTTGCCTTTATTTCCTGGGACGGCTGACGCCCAGCACCCTTACTTCCTTTTTCTTAAACAGCAACGAGAATATTCCACAGACCTGCTTGGTTGTGTGGCTGTATGGTGGGATAACCCCCTGGCTCCTGCTCACCCCTCCGTGTCCCATTCTTGAAGAGACCCTAGGGACGAGCTAGTTTTCCCACGTTCTGGGAATGCTGGGTTGTGGGGCAGAGTGGGCCTGGACGGATCCTTGTCCCAGATCTCTGTGGTGTAGGCAGCCTTGTTGGGCCAAAGAGACAAATAAAAACAAACCAAAAAAAAAAGCATTGCTTCGTTGTGAGTTCCAAGGCTGGGCCCCAAACAAGTGGCTCTCCCCCCAGCAGAATGTCCGTCTCTCCCTGGTGGTGGCTTCGCGGTGCTAGCTGTTGTTCTCGGCCGTGAGATATTTGAGGGCGGCAAAGCCATAGCGGCGGGACATGTCCTGCTGGAACTCTTCCTTCAAGGTTTTGAGACAGACACGGTATTGCTTGTTGGACCGGAACTTGGTGATGTCGAAGCTGGGGGCGTGAGGCATGTGGATCATGTAAGCATTGGGCAGCACGGTGAATTCATATTCCTGGAAGGAGACAAGAACAGCTTGAGCGCCTGCAAGAACCCTGGGTCATGGGCGATGAATCCCCCTGGATGACTGAATACTAAGGGAATGAAGGAAGTGAGGAAGGACATGAACAAGGAGGGCAGCACCACGGACAGCACCACCGCGCGTTCCTGTGGCGTTTCCATGGTGTTGGACAACGTGCTTGCCTTCTCCGAGCCTTAGTTTGCTCACCTATAAAGTGAGAGTGATAATGCCAACCTTGGAAGATGAGGAATAATGTTGACATAGTGCTGGGCAGAGTCCAGGGCCCATAAAAGGTGCCTGATAAATGTAAGCATGGAGGGATGATCCTGCTCGATGAAATGAGGTCTGTTCAGGTGATTTCTCACTGATCTGGTCCGACAGCCTCAACAGGTCGGCACAAAGGAAGGGACAAAAAAGGGATAAAGAAAAAGTTCTGTCTTCATGGACAGAACTTCATCAAGAATAAAACTCTCGCCGACACATCTTATTACAAGTTGCACCACCATATGGTGTCCTCTGTGTGGCAGGATACAGACAGAAACTCAGACCAAAAAACAAAAATGTCTCTGAATAGCACAACAGGTGACAAACATTTAGGACGTGTCACTCAAAGGAGAACCTGGCACACCTTCACTCAGCATCTATGTACGCTGGCTTTGGACATAATGTCTAATAAATCTTGGTCATCTAGTTGCCCAGCCCAGGGCACAATAAACTCGGAAAGGGAAAATCCAGATGGAGGAATTCTGATGGCAAGAAGAAGTGACAGCTGATGGTGAGAAAGGCGGGAAAAGAGCCCTCACTGGTTTGGCACAGTGGATAGAGCATCGGCCTGTGGACTGAAGGGTCCTGGGGTCGATTCTGGTCAAGAGCACATGCCCGTGCTGCAGGCTTGATCCCCAGTAGGGGGTGTGCAGGAGGCAGCCAATCAATGATTCTCTCATCACTGATGTTTCTCTCCCTCTCATTGCCTCTCTGAAGTCAATAAAAAACATATATATATTTTTTTTTAAAAAAAGGAGAGAAAAGAAAAAGCTTAGTTGCCTGAGACATTTCATGTGGAGACAAAGAGACCTACCAATCCACCCGTCCCTACAGGTGTGGCTGGATTACCCGTCTGGTGTGCACCCATTATTTCCTGAAATCGTTGGAAAGGGCAAAATCATGTTTGGCGTGTGCTATTGGCAAAGAGAGGAAAATGAGTGAGGACTTTTCAAGGGTTCTGTCTAAATCGCCTAAAACAAACATAGCCCAGATCTCAGTGCTGGAAAATAGGCTTTATTTGAGCCAGCTTCTCGCCCTCTCCCCTCTCCCTTCCCCCTGCTGCTGCTGGCTGCGTGAATGCCACATTTCTTTTCCTCCAAGCAGAAGCCCAGGCAGTCCACACACTTCTGTCTGGGAGCAGCGCTGGGCTCCTTCCAAGGATGACAGGATGTGTGGAGGCTACAGGTCACGCTTTCCATTGTTAAATACGGACACTGTTCTACAGCCTTCTGTCTATACCAGCAGCTCTCAGACCCAGATGTTGATGGAAAATGCCTGGGACTGCTCGCGAACACATTGGACCTGCTGGAGAGTGCTCGGGGTGACTCTGAGGTGGCCGGCACCCAGCATCCATCCTTTCCCTTGAGTTTGGGGTGCTCTTGTTGAGAAACATTTCCACTGTGGTCCATGAGGAGGCGCCTCGGAGAACAGCATGTGGAGAGAAAAAGGGTGGGGTGGAGGGGCCCAGGAATCCTCCGGACTGAACCAGATTAGTTTTGCGTTTGTTTGCTTAACAGAGAGTTGGCCCATGGCAGTGTGTCTGGCTCACTATATTGTGTGTTTTTTTAAAAACTATCTTTTACTGATTTTGGAGAGGGAAAAGGGGAGGGAGAATGAGAAATATCTGTGTGACAAAGAACCATGGATCGGTTGCCTCCTGTACATGCCCAACCAGGATCCAACCGGCAACCTGGGTATGTGCCCTGACTGGGAATCAAACCAGTGATCTTTTGGTGAACAGGATGATGCTCAGCCAACTGAGCCACACCAGCCAGGGCTTCCCGGAGTGGTGTTTTTATAAATAAAGATTTATTGAATACGGCCATACACATTCGTTTAGATACTGTCTATGACTGAACGACAGGAGCAGAGCTGAGACCCTAGGACCCACAAAGCCCCCCAAATTGTGTTCCCTGGCAGGAAAACCGGCAGACCCTGGTTTGGTTTAACCTATTAGAAGCCTGCAGGAGACTGCTGCTGAAGTAGGTGCTCGGCAAGTAATGGAAGAATGAATGGAAGGGTTTCATGGGTGACTACAGCCTAAAAACACCACTCTTGGCTATGGGGTGGAGTAATCAGCTGCACCTGAGCTGCATGCTGTGCGGCATTTATATGACTCGCAGGCTGAGTAAGAAGGGTCAGCGTTTGCTTGCCTTGATCCCCAGGCTGAGTGAGGAGGAGGGGGTGAGATGGCCTGTCATGGGACAAGCGGGGGGCTCTGTAGCATTGATAAGCAACGAACTGCAGGTTAGCCTCTCCCCAAGTTATTCCACTGGGAAGGCTGAGGGCTCAGGTGACCCTCGCCACATACCCTTTCTAAAATGTTCTCCCCCTCGAGGTAGATCCTGTGGACATATCACTCCTCTAACAGGTCTTGCCTGGGACTTAGCCTGGAAGCCATCTCTCACCCAAGCACAGAGAGGAAGAGTTTGGGAATCGACAGCCCAAGGATTCGCACGGCCACATTCTCACTCCAGGTCCCTGAGCACATCTCTTTCCCTCTCAGGTCTCCGCTCTCTATCTCCAAGGTCCCTCTCAGCTCGAAGACCGAGGCTCTGGTCCACGCCATTCCCCTCCTCTCACCTGTGCGTCCAGTTCCATGATGTGAGCCACCTTGTTCCAGCCAAAGCCCACAAACCTCCGGTCGTACTCGGGGCAGTCCCGTCTCACGACCACGTACGGCTCGAAATCGGCCTCCCACTCGACCCGGTAAGGCGTGGTGGCAGTCCGCCACTTGGCGAAGTTCGTGGGCGCGTGGCCTTTTGTCCAGACGTGGTACCTGGGACGCGGGAAGAAAAGGCGCTGAGTGGGAGGGAGGAAGGAAGCTGAGCTCTCACGGACGGGCTGCTGACCGAGAGGAAGAAGAGGTGGATGCTGAGACAGTCCTTGCTGGGGCTGAAGTGTGTCTGCCCCAGAAGGTAGGTCAGTGCCCGCCCCAGGACCTGTGGGTGCGGCCTGTGTGGAAACAGGGTCTCTGCAGATGTGATCACATTAAGACGAGGCCACCCTGGGTCAGGGTAGGCTTTGGTGCCAACACTGGTGTCCTTCCAAGAAAAGGTGAACTGGCTACAGGGATTCTCAGGGAAGGCGGCCACTGGAAGACAAGGCAGGACTGAAGTGAGGCATCCACATGGCAAGGAACAGCAAGGATGGCCGGCAGCCGCCAGGAACCAGAAAGATGCGGGGAAGGCTTCTCCTCCGGAGCCCTCCCTGGGAGCAGGAACCTGCCGACACCTGGATCGGGCACACCTGGCTTCCAGATCTGAGAGTAAATTTCCATTGTTTTGAGCTGCCCAGTGTGAGGTATTTTGTTACGACAGTCCCAGGGGACTAATCTATATCCTTTACTTGCAAGGAGACCCTCCCAGGGGAAGGGGAGATGAACTCCTGGGGGACTCTGTAGCATGGATAAGCAACGAACTGCGGGTTAGCCCCTCCCCAAGTTACTCCACGGTGGAAGGCTGAGGGCTCAGGTGACCCTTGAGACATACCCTTTCTAAAATGTTCTCCCTCCTCGAGGTAGATCCTGTGCACATATCACTCCTGTGATGGTGTTATATCGCGTGGCAAGAGGGATCTTTGTAGTGTGATTAAGGTTACTAGTCAGTTAACCTTGAATTAATTGAAAGGGAGGTTCCTGGGATGAGCCAGACCGAATCCTGTGAGCCTTTAGATCTGGCTCCAGAGAAAGCAAAGAACCATGGGTCAGCTGCTTCTGGGGGCCACATGGCAGAGAACCAGCTGGGAAATGGGGACCTCAGTCCTACAATCTCAAGACAAAGAATTCCGCCAACAACCAGGGAGCCAGCCTGGAGGAGGAGACCACGTGCAGCCTCGCCCACACCTGAGCCAGGTGGCACCTGAGCAGAGCATTCGGCCTTTCTAGAGATGATGCCACAGTACATTTCAATTGTTTCAAGCTTTTAAATGTGGGATAATTTGTTAGACAGCAACAGACCTTGCACGTACCGACAATGGTGCAAGTTAGTATTTATTCCGCACTCGCCAGAAAAGGGTAAGGTGCTGCCAGGATTACCAGGTGAATGAATGAACACACAAACCAAAGAGCGAATTCAAGGCCAGGGGGCAGGTGGGTAAACTGAGTCAGCAAGAAGCAGCTGAACTCCCCACAGCCTCCCCACCCTTCCATCTGGACACATAATGCCCATCACCCACGTATGAAACAAGGCACAGGGCATGGGGAGACAAAGCATGTTCCAAGGACCCCGCCTGGGACCGGTGGTGCTTTCTTTGGCCTTAAAATGGCCCAAGGTCAGCCACAGACTCTGGACCGACAGCTTTGGGGTATGGGTCTCGGGAATCGAGGAGAGCTCTGGAGCCAGCCGTGGGCGCCACTCACCTGAAGGTGAAGAGAGTCCCCATGTCCAGCATCGACAGCAGCTCTGCCTTGGACTTGGGGAAGGAGAGCCGGTAGCGCAGCGTCTCGAACGCGGGGACGATCATCGCCTTCTTGGTGTTGGCGAGGTCCAGCTGGATGACAGACTTCCTGCCGAGAGAGGGCGGGACGGTCAGGGGCCCCGTGTTCCCCAGCGATGGCCGTCCTCACGGGAGGGCGGGGAGGGGGTCGGCTCAGGGAGGTGCGGAGAGAAAGCCCGAGCCAGCCTCTGGGTTTACATTTGGAGAAACCGAGGCCCGAGGAGGCCAGGCAGCTTGCGCGATCCACTCTGGAGTCCAGACGAGAACTGTGGTCTCTGAGCCGGAAAGCGGAGTCTCCCTGGAGGATGGAGGGCAGGGCAGGGGACCCCCTCCCACCGCACGGTGCATGGCCTGCCAGGGCCACGTAGGGTAGGCAGGTCTCCAAGGCTACACAGGGCTCGAGCCCAGCAGCTGGGTCCATGGACTGGCCATGCAGGAGCAGCTGGACAGAAGCTGAGGACACAATGACCAATGTGGGCATTTGAGTCCCACCTCTGTGACTCCTCAATCCCTCGAATGCTCCAGACCCTGAGCCTTTAATCTAGAGCGACCCCCACTCCCCCAAGCAGCCTGACTCCTGGGTCTGTCGCTTTATGGGCAAGTAACTTAGCTTCTCACGACCACAGGTTCCTTTTCCCTAAAACGGGGCAATCCCAACCCCATCTCCCTCCTGGCGCTGCTGTGGGGACTGAACACGGTCAACGTCATGTACATACGGCCCGGCACACCTGGCGCACGGCAGACTGTGGTCAGTGCTGTACTGCAGTGCTGCCACCAGTCCCTGGCTCTGTCCCCCACATCTCTTTGGGCCATGACCGTGGCACTTTATTCTGCCTCCCCGCTGAGACCACTGACCCCTGGGTCTCCAGGCCTGCATGGCTGTCTGCCTGTCATCTCTGACCACACAGTGGTTGATGCCTACCATGGTTAACTGTATGCGTCAGCTGGGCTAGGCTATGGCGCCCAGCTGTTTGGCCAAACATTTGCCCAGGCGTTGCTGGGAGGTATTCTGTGGATGGAATTAACACTCATAATTAGTTGGCTTTAAGTAATGGCCCTTACCCTTAATAATGCGGGCGGGCCTCATTCAATCAGTTGCAGGCCTTAAGAGCAAAAACTGAGTTTTTCATTTTGTCTCAAGATAGTAACATACGAATCCTGCCTGAGTTTCCAGCCTGTCCTATGGACTTCAGACCTGTCCATCCTCAGAATTCCTTAAAATCTCTCTCTTTCTCTCTCTCTCTAGCCATCTGTCCTATTGGTCTGTTTCTCTGAAGAATCCGGGACTGACACACCATCCTGCTTCTTGTCCAAGTAGTTGCAAACTCACGACAACAACTTTGGACTGAGTTCTCTTAAAAGAAACCTTCGGCATCTACTGAAGTAATTCAGAACCTGCTGGAATAATGGACAGTGGGGCAAATACAAGTGATTGGGAGCCAGCCAGCACAGGCTCAAATGATGCCCGTCCCTCTGTGACGACCCTGGGCACCAGGCTCGACTTCTCTTGGTCACAGATCCCTGGTCTGTGAAGGGGATGCGATATGATCATGCTTATCACTTATCCATCAGGGCTGCTGTAAGCTGAGACGTCAGTCCCTTAAGAGCCGACACAGTGCCTGGCTTAGAACAACTCATTAACAGGTGAGCCCCCGCCCCTTTCCCAGCTCAGCTTATTGGTGGGCCGGCTGCAAGAAAATGTGCCTATATGCATGTGTGTACCTGCATGCATGTACATACATGTGTGCACATGTGTGTGTGAGGCTTAGGGAGGCTGGGAGGAGCCTCATTCCCCCAGCTGTCCCCCCACCCCCTAAACTGCCTCGCTTTAGCAGTGCAGATGTAAGCGGGGTTTCACCCAGACCAGGGGAGATCACCTGAATAATGCTTCTGAGGAGTCACCCACCTCCTCGGGCAGAGGGAAGGCGGCAGCGGAGCGAGGCGGAGCTGCTATTAGCTCTGCTGCGGGCGCCAGCCCAGCCGAGTCCTTTCTCACACGCATCCCTGAACGGAGGCCAGGGAACAGGGTTTGCTCGGATCCCGTTCCAGTCGCCAAGGAAGGAGTCCTGGCGGACAGGCCTCCAGGGTGTGTGGGGACGTCAGCCAGGCCTTGCAAATGCGGGGGACAAGGCTGCCCACCAGGAACACGCACAGAACGGGGGAGGTGGGAGAGGGGCAGAGCCCAGCGGGTCCTGCTCCTGCCTCGATGGCGTGAACACCTCCGGGCAGCGCCGGCCCGTCAGGGAGGGTGGGAAGGAAAGAGACAGTGGGCAGGAGCTCTGGGGTCATTACAGGAGAAGAGACCCGTAGTGCACGGGGCCACGCTCTGTGCTGGGGACTCAGCCATTGCCTCTGTATTCCTAACGTCGCCCCTATTTCAGGACCCTGCTGCCCCAGGTTCACAGCCGCCTCTTCGTGGGCACTGTGTGTCGCGAGGTCTCGGGTCCCGGGCAGCCAGACCTCCTCAGTGAGGAAGGCAGCTGGGGGAGGGGCAGACGGCCCAGAGTCAGGTCCTCCTGGACACTCCCCAGCAGCACGCTGGGCAGGGGACCCCCTCCGCCCCCCATGCCATGGTTCTCTCCTCGGGGTCGGGAACAGGGTTTGTGTGGGGGCTGCGGGATTGGTGAGGATTAAATGGATTGTCTCTCGGAGGGGCTGAGACGGTGCTCTAACGCACAGAACACACTTGATAAAGATCATCTGTGATGACGACATGGCCGTCATGAGGAGGAGGGAGACAGGCCCACCAGGCAGCTGGGTCGGTCAACAGGGCAAGCCTGGGACCCTCTGGAGAAACCCAGGAAAGCTAGGTGTCCACATGCTGATGCTGTGCCCGTGGGCAGGGGCTTAAGCGAAACTCCTCATCTGTCAAAGTGGATTGTGAGGTTCGATGACCACTTACTGTGAAAGTGCTTGCCACGGTGCCTGGCACACAGTAGGTGCTCAATAAACATGAGGAGTTATGTACCGTAGGATCAAAACGCTGAACTAACCTAAGGAAATGCCACCTGTGATGGCAGGCAGCCAGCTGGCCGTGCTCGGTGCCACTCCTGCCAGCCTTGCTCAGATTCCTGTGCTCATTCAACAAGGATTCACCGCGCACTGTGCTGAGCCGGGGAAACAAGGCGGGGAGGGCGGTCAGGCGTCGTCCTGGGGAACACAGCAACACTGACATCTGTCCTTCCCGCACAGGTCGGAACAGAGTCTCTGCCCAGCCCCTGTCCCCTGGAACACCAGGGCACCGTCTGTGGGGCATAGCAGAGACGGTTAAGCTTGAGGCCCCGAACAAGGATGAGGATTCTGCATGGTGAGGGCAGCCGTGGGCTTCCCGCCAGCGATCCCTTTGCTGTTCCGGATCATTCCTCAAACATGCCTGGATACTTCCTGCCTCACACCTGTCAGTGCTTCAAGCCGGAACCCCATCACCTGTGCTGGAGGCCTTCCCGGCCCACGGCCCACGGAGCTGGGCCACCTGCTGGGAGTCTGAGCCCCTGGGTCCTTTCTCTCTGTCTGTACTGATGACAAGCATAGCAGCCCAGTGCTTCCTGCTGGAGCGTCCCCTAGAACATGAACCCTGAGTGCAGGAACCCCCAGAGCCTAGAAGACAGCCGGCCACACAGACAACCTGCAATGTGTATTCCTGGAAGGAAGACTGCCAGGGCTTGTGGTAGATGCTCTCCACCTGCTATGACACTTCCTCTCCCCAGGACCTCCCGAGGGAAGGAACGGTATGAGCCCCACTTCACAGAGGAGGACAGCTAGAGAGGCCAGGGGCCCTGGGCAAGGTCAAGCAGGTGCTGAGTACGGAATCCGCAGCATTAAATGCAGGTCTGAGTGACTCAGCTCTGCCACGGGCACACAGTAAGTGCTTACTAAGTGTTCTCTTGAACGAATGAACAGGCGCATACAGTTTCTCACATTGTAAGAAAGGAAATGGAGATGGTTATAAGGTGTGAGCCAGGCTGTACTCACGGTGGCCGGGTTGGGGCTGGGGGCCTGGCAAAGACGTCCGATACCAAGTGCTGGGAGAGGCCCAAGGACAGAAAACTCACTCCTGAGGAGCACCTGCTATGTCCCCTCAGAGGCTATTACTCGCCCCTTCATTAACCGAGTAAACGGAGGGTTGGGAGACGAGGCCACCTCAAGTCACACACTGGGTACCTGTGCCCGAACCTGAGCTCAAAGGCAGGTCTGCCGCGGCCGCACTGGATTCCACACGACGTTTCTGAAACCAAGACTAGCAGCGGCATGTCCTTCTCCAGAAGAAAAGGTGAAGGGGCAGGAGAGAGATTTCAGTGACACTCTGCGGCTATGTCCCTGCATCTAACTGCCTTCATTAGTTTCCAATGGATCTCTTTGTTTTTGTTGTTGGAATATTAGCTGGTTGCCAAGCAACTGCTTAGGGAGCTACGATGCTGAACTTTTTTTGGTACCCAAGTAGGGCCCCCCCAATAGGTGATTAAGTGTTTGGGGAGGTCCAATGAGAGGGCTGCATATCAGCCTGCCCTGTATTCTGGGGTTTCAGAGTGACCTGGTCCCTTCCATTGTGGGCAGCTGTCACAGAGGGCAGGCCAGCTGCCTCCTGGACACAAGTCTACCTCTCCGGGGCCTCCGTCTGGTCCCCATATAAGCAGGAGTGAAGAATAGGGAGAATACACATGAAGCAGCCCGCAGGGTTGCTGGCACATGATAAGGGCTCCATACATTGTAACCATCATTTTAATATTAATATTTTCACAGTGTTTGGGCAGAGCATCTTGTTGCAAACCCACACGGGGGGAGTCAGTCTCCAGGGACATCCCCTGGCCTCGCTGGGGTCCGCGACCTGCTCAGCAAATAGTATCCTCATCCCAAACCCACGCTCCCAGGCTGGTCTCGAAGCACATCTACTTTCAGTGTTTGCATCAGAAAGGAATCCATCCCACTCAACGGGAATTTTTCCCATTAAACCAACAGCAAGTCAATATGCTTATCTTCCTCTGAGAAGGACACTGCGTCCTTCTTTGGGGCCTCCGATAGAACCACATTCCTTCCCGATTCTCAAAAGTCTGTTGCCAAGCAATTCTCTGGGTCAGGGGTCACACCCTGGCAGCCTGGAGGGGAGGTGGGAGGTGCCATTCAGCCTGGAGATAGGTTGGTCTCGCTCAACAATATGCTTTTTAAAATAATTAGTTGTCAACATTAAAAACTAAACCATGAAAATCCACATTTCTAGGTCCTCTCAGAAACTATGAAGCCCTTGGCCTTGTGTCCCCACCCCCGCCCCGTCCCCCCTACAACCCTCTCTACTCCCTCCCCGCCCACCAATAACTCCACAATGAAAGTGGAGAGACACCAGCTGTGTGAGATGGGGGCCCATGAAGACAGGAGTGGGGTTCTAGGAGCACTGGGCACTATTTCAGAACCCCTGAACCACACGCACCGTGACCCGGTGGCCGAGGCCAACGACAATGCCAGGTGAGGGTGTGGAGTCAATGTTACTCAGTGGGCGCACGGGGCACCTCGCATTGAGCACGGCCTCCGTTAGTGCTTAGCAATGTCTTTGATCAACACAACACAGGAAGGCAACACACAAACACACAGCTCGCGTGTGATGTCTTTCAAAACATGATGCCATGAGGCAAAGTACTAACAGTGCTTGGACGGGGGGAGTAGAGGACGCAGGCTTTTGAGGTGGGTGGGTACCCTTCCCCTGGAGCCCCAGAGGGTGGAGGATGGGCTGTGGTCCTGAAGCCTCTCCTTGGTTCCCAGCGTCTGGTCCTTTGGGAGCCCTGCCTGCCCCGGCTCAGAGCCATCCTCCTGCAAACTGCCCAGCGGCAGAATCCACAGAAACCAGGGGCTGCAGCTCTGTCTGGCCACACGGGGGCGCCCTCACTCCACACACTGGGATTCCAGGCCCAGCTGGAGCCGCACTGCCCCATTGCCAGTGACCCCGGAGTTAGGAGTTGGGGTTCACAGGGCTCTGGACCAGGGCGCATGCTCTTTGGAAAGATGCCGCCCGTCCTCACAGGACCTGAGGTGGCTCACGCTGCCATTCTTAACGGAGAGGCTGGAAGGGGGCTCCTCCAGCTCAAGGGGAGGGGCTGAAGCTCTGAACCCCAAGACAGCCCCAGAAGAAAACCTGCTGCAGGGCTGACAGAGAACATGCTGTCTTCTAGAGAGCAGGGCGGGAGGGCGCCCGCATCACCCACACTGCCAGCCAGCCTCACTGCAAACGGTTTCAGCTCTTGGAAGCTCTTTTAAGAGTGAAAGAGGCAGGAAGGCAGAGAGACGGAAAGACACAGACAGACAGACAGACAGACACTCACATACACACCGGAGGAAGGGAGGGTAAGAGAGAGCTCAGCTCCGGCTCCACCTGGGACAGCCAGGACCCCAGTGCGTCAGACAGATTCCGACACAGGGCCGCCTGCAGACCTGGAGGCCAACAGACATGGGTCCAAGTCCCAGAGTCCCAGAGCCACTGTGTGGACTTGGGTGGATGAGTAGCTTCCTCAAGCCTCGTTCCAGTGGTACAGGGGGCGGGGGCGGGGGGAGGGTTATCTCCCCACGCATGTCTTTTGGACCTGAGGTGTGACTCCAGCGAGTAATTAATATGTGCAAACACCTCTCACGGTGCCTGGGCCCAGGCTAGCCCTCACTTGGCAGTGGAGATAATTCACGCTGACAAATGACAGTGATAAAGGACTCCAATGTTTGACCATCTACACGTTGTGAGTTTAGCTTTCTCATGGGGGGACTTCAGGGCTGCATGGATTCTCCAGTCCCTTCAGTTCAGAGTGCTATTCCTAGTAAATGTCGCTCCCCACACGGCCAAGTACGCCTTTCAGGAGCTCAGGTTCTCCAGCCCCTGATGCCTGACACCACCCCCCTACCCGCTCCTGTGTGGGGCAAGGGGGGAAGGCTCACTGGAGAGGGAAAGAGCAGCCATGAAGGTGAGTGAGCTCAGGGCCCGGAGCCAGACAGCCCCGCTGAGCCCTGGCCCCTGCATTACCTGGCGTGGAACCCCAGGCTAACAGCCTCCTTCTCACTCCCGCAGTCTCCCATTGGGAAGATGAAGCTAATGATAGTTAGAACCCACGGCAGGCACGGAAGAGGGAGGGGATGAAACCCTGCGTGTCCATCGCTCAGAACAGAGCCTGGCTCTCAGCAAGGACCCCACTGGGGGTTGGCCACCAGCATCACTTGGATGTGTTTCACAGACGAGGCCGTGACCTTTCGAGAATGACTGGATGAAGGCTGTCTGAGCCCCAAACCGGGCGAGGAATGGGGTTTTCATAGGAGCTATAGAAAGAACGTTAAACTGGGGGGAAAAGAGATACTCTGGAGACCATGCTCTGCCCCTAATATTTCAGAAGGCCAACTGGGCTTCCTTCCAATCTGTTCACCAGGAAAAAGGAGACCTGGGGGCACCCCAGGGGTCAGGGTGGTCCTGGCAGGTGCGCCTGCGCCCCGTGGGCCCTCACCTGAGGTACTCATAGAGCCCGTACATGGGCAGGAAGTCGATGTCGGACAGGAACATGTAGGGCGTGCCCACATGCTTCATGGCCACGTTGCGCAGCAGGTTGACGGGGTAGAACTGGCCCTCCTTGTAGACGATGTGGTAGGCCACGTTGTGACGGCTCATGAGCACCTCGGAGCCCTGCGCATAGCGGAGGAACTGCTGGGCCTCGGCGTCCGACAGGTAGAGGGCCAGGCTGATGGGCCCCTCCCAGTGCTTGCAGATGGCCTCCAACATCTGGAGCCTATGAGAGACAGGAAGGTGAGCCACAGGGACCCAGCCCCATCCGCGCAGCCTCCACCCGCCCTCCTGGGGGCTCTGCCTCCTCCATGGGCACTTGGTCAACCAGCCTGAGCCCAAAGCACAGTGTGATGGGAGCCAAATCGCCAAGCCTCAGCTCCTTTATTGACCAAATGGGCATAAAACCACTTGCCTGGCTGGCTCTGGTCTTTGTCTGCTTCTAATCGAGTGAGTGACGCTGAGAAAGTCACATCCCAAAACACACCTTTTCTTTTCAGCAGGGTGGTGGAGATGATATTAAATGATTTAAGGATTCCCTTCCAGCTCAAAACCGCTATCTCTCTCCTTCTCTCTCAGGAAAGATAAAGAGCTCTGCTGAGCTCCTGAGTCAGTGACCAGCCACAGAAGATCGAGCCAAACCCAGGCCGTGAGTTACCAGGAGCATTAAAACAAGCAGTGAGCGCAAGAGTCACAATAACTGCAATTATCTGACTCATCGCCATGCCCCAGACACTCTCCAGAATTCTCCGGACAACCCTGTGCACCTTCTCCCCATCCTGATGAAGGAACTGAGGCTCCGGAGGTCCAGGTGATACCACTGTAATTAGCTAGTTATTAATAACAGACAAGGAGCAAAGGGAGGCCAGACATTACAGCACAGCCATTTGGGCAGCTTCATCAGGAAGATGCCATTTCACACGCCCCAGGGAACACCGGCCCATTCCCCACAGGCCACTGGGGAGAGACGCAGACACAGCGAAGCTGGGGTGACCTAGGAAAAGGTTCCTGTCAGTCAAACTGAGAACAGAAATCATTGGCTAGAAGGGGTGGGGCTAATGCAAGTCTGGGAAAACTAGGGAACACATAATCGCCTACACAAACGAACGTTCTCGCCCTTGGCTCTCTGGTTCCTTCGGCTTTGCTCCCGTTTCCTTGCACTTGCCGTGTTTCCTCCATAGCCACGTGGCCATGGGGACGCTGCGTGCAACAGACTAACGGGCTGCAGGAGGAACACAAACAGCCAGCCTGATGCTGGACTGGACACCACTCTGACATGGAGGGGGAAGCTCTGGACACTGGCTCTGACCTCAGCCCTACTGAAACCACAGCTATGCTCCTTCCGTGGCAGGGCGAGGGGAAACTCAGGGGTGCAATTCCACAGCGATAAAGCTTTCTACAATATCGCATCCCCCCGGGGGGCCTCCTGAAATTCTTATTCCAGCGGCACCCCAAGAACCCCACTCCCACCAATAACAAAGTCAACTTTGATTCTTGGGCTTGGAACAGACATGTGTAGACAGATACCGGGACAGGGCCCTGGGGATGGTGAGAAGAAAATAATACTGGGTGATCAGTAAAGTGAATGGAAAACCACATGAATGTGGGGGACAAAAGTGTGCCTGGTTCAGTGGATAGAGCATCAGCCTGTGGACTAAAGGGTCCTGGGTTCGATTCCAGTCAAGGGCACATGACCAGGTTGTGGGCTTGATCCCCAGTAGTGGGTGTGCAGGAGGCAGCCGATCCATGATTTTCTCTCATCATTCATATTTCTCTCTCTCTCTCTCCCTTTCCCTTCCTCTCTGAAATCAATTCTATACAATAAAAGCCTAATATGCAAATTGACCTAACGGCAGAACAACTGGTTGCTATAATATGCACTGATCACCAGGGGGCAGACGTTCAACGCAGGAACTGCTCTCTGGTGATCAGTGAATTCCCACAGGGGGAGCACCGATCAGCCAGAAGCTGGGCTCATGGCTGGTGACTGCAGCAGCGGTGGTGGGAGCCTCTCCTGCCTTGCGACAGTGCTAAGAAGCAGTGAGCAGAGCAGTAAGGAGCAGCGAGCAGGTGGGTGATATGGAGTGAGGGGTCCCGGACTGGGAAAGGGATGTCTGACTGCCAGTTTAAGCCTGCTCCCTTAAGCCGGAAGGTGGACATCCCCAGAGGGATCCCAGACTTCAAAAGGGTGCAGGCTGGGCTGAGAGACGCCCCCCCCCCCCCCCGCACAAATTTTGTGCACTGGGCCTCTAGTAAAAATGTATTTTTTAAAAAAGTGCTTGTGGGGGGTTGCCTTCCATCTTCACTTTTCAGAGCCCTTATTGTGCCAGGGTCAGAGCCATTTGCAAGGCTCCTCGAGAGGCACCAGCCAAGGAGAATTGGGGAAGAACAGAGCCCAGAGAGAGAGAGAGAGAGAGAGAGAGAGAGAGAGAGCTCTGTGAAAACGAAGAGAAATCTATAAAGATAGTTTTTTTTTTCTTTTCAAGGCAGTAGACGTGCCTGCTACACAAAATCCATAGTTAGGAAAAAGCAAAGTCTATTTCACTTTTTTTCCCTTACCCAGCAAGAGGCACCTAATCAGTGGTCTCCCGGTTAGAATGCCCACTTCAGTTGGACAATTACCAGGAAATAGATTCCACGCATTTGCATTTCTATGCGCCTAAACAAAAGGAAGCAGATGCCCCTACCCTGTGCCCTCGGCTTTTCCCAGCGTCCCTTCTGCGGGATTTGCTTCTGCTTGCTCTTTGGAGGATTAAGATATTCATGGGTAAGATGCTCTCCGTTCCTCACACATTGTGACACTTGCTAATCGCATTGGCCGGAGCCGGGCATGGCAGGCATTACATTCTCCACGAAGCCTGATCTCCGCCGTGTGCATCCGGCCTCCGCTGCACTCTGCCAATCCGGGGGTCTGCATGACCCCACCTGCGCCCTGGTGTCCTCTTCTGCAAAAGGGAGGACTCTGCACGTCCTTTGAAATTTGGGGAGTCAAGGGCAAGGGTCCCTTCTAATCTGAGGATAGAAGAGCTGCTGGAGGGAGGCGGAGGGGGGAGGCGCGGCTGGGCGTGAAGGGGCCCGCCAGCTTCTGCGGTGGATTCGCCCACTGGCTCGGTTTTTGACTCTGGGTTTCCTACGCGAGGAAGCCCCGCCCTGGAGCAGCTCACTCTGGCTGTTGCTGAAGAATTACCTCCTGCTCTCCAACGGGTGCTTTTCATCTGTCAGCTGCTTAGGATCACGTGGGAGGAGGCTTCTTACAGTACATTCCCGGGCCCCCAGAATCTGTATTTCCAAGCAGCTCCCGCATGATGCTGTGTGACCAGGCCCTTCAGAACCACACAGCTCCCAACGACATGACCTGCTAGCTCAGCTGATGTCCTCTCTCCCCCAGACGCCTCTCTCCAGAGGCCGAAATCAGAGGAGGAGGAAGAACATCAGTTCTTCAACAACACTGTCATAGGGATAGGAAAGAGAAGGTGTCTCCTGGTGGCCAGGAGGCTGTGATCAGGATGGGATCCCTCTGTCCTCGGCAGTCCCGTCGGCCTCCAGGATGGAAGGGAAGTCCCTGCAGCCGCCATAGGGCCTTCACTCTCCTGAAGGGGCTGTTAGAGGGAGCCGGCGCTGGAGCCTGCGCCCCCAGTTCCCTGTGGCATTCACACAGGGCCTACTTCGGACTGGAAGGTTTACGGACATCGAAATGCTTCCTAAATTAAAAATCGATCCAATGGGCCCCAGCCAGCTGCTGCTTCATAACCGGCTGAGCAGCATGGAGGGGAAGGGGAACTGTACGTCCTCCTCGGCTGTGGCACCGCATGGTAACTTTTGCTTGTGTCCTGCTAAGCGTCTCTCCTTGGGGCGTGGTTCCCGGGGTCTCTGAGGCGTCTCAGGATGACAGTACTCGTCACGTCGCATTGGGGCTCCTGGGTCCTCTATGCAGGGGGATGCGTGTGGTCTGAAGGGAAGGCCTCTGGGTCAGTGTTTGAGATCACACGGCCCGTCAAGGCCGGTTGATCCGGCGCTAGAATCTCTGTGCTTTTCGCGTTCCCCTTTGTCTCATGTTGTCTTTGCCTGTTGCCTGTTAAGGTCGGCAAGTCCTCTGTGCTTGTGCACGGGGTCCTGGAGGCTGATGAATCTCCAGGAAACCACGAGCCACAGAACCACGCGCCAAAGAAGCTGTTTAGTGCTGCGAGTAGTCATGGCTAACACGCGGCAGGAATCAGAAAGCAAGGAGTCAGCTTCCTCCTGGATCTTTCCACCACACTCAGCGTGACTCACTCCCAGATGTGTCCAGATGCGAGGCCCGCCCACTGCCCAGAACCTTCGGACGCCTGCGGGTACCGTTCACGTCCAAGCGCTGGCTCTTTCCTCGGTTTGCGCGTCCTTCATCACTCGGGACTAATAACAGCTGACATTTATCGAACACTCAAGCGTGCCAGGCCCTGCTCTCAGCACTTTACAGGAATGAACTCGTCGGCTCCTGAGAAGGACGCATGGAATCGCATCCACAGGCCGGACAGGCAGCTCTGAGGTGGCGCGGGGACGAGCGAGTCCAACTGCTTTCCTGTCGGTGGGAGCTGAGGAGGGATGGCACGCAGGAAGCTGGGCAGCCACTAAGGGCCGTGAGTAAATCAAAGAGGAAGCTGGTGAGCAGTGGTGGGAGGGGGCCCCAGGAAGCCAGGGATAGAAAAGTCGGGCCCTGAGGGCGTGGCCTCGGGGCCTTGAGACCACTCACCTCCTGGCAGCCAGAGATGTTCTCAAAAAAAAACACTCAAGTCAGAGCAAACAACTCTGCGCACAAATCTTCAATAACTTCAACGCATTTAGAACAAAGTCCCGGTATTTTATGAGTTTCCCTGTTCTATCGCCTCCATCTCAGGCCCTTCCCTCCGAGGGGCCGGCTCTGCAGCAGCTGCACTCTTTCTCTCTCAGGCTGTTGAGCGTGCAAGGCTCTTCCCACCACGGGGCCTTGACACCTGCTGCTCCATCCGCGTTCTCAGCACCTCCTACGCCTGCCTCCCTGTCTCATCCTCCAGGTCTCTGCAGAAATGTCCCCCCTGGGAAAGGCTGCCCCTGACCATACCACGTGAAGGAGGCCCCTCACGTGACACTGTTATCATCTCTCCCAGGCCCTTCAGAGCACTTAGCACAACTTCACGTAGCTGCTCACTGTTGTTTACCCACCAGCCCCCTGTTCTCCACTCTGGCTGCACGTTGCAAACTTAGAACAAGGCCAGGTCTCCACCCCATAGGGTCCTACTTCACTGGCCTGCAATGCAGCCTGGGCACGAATTTATCTTTTTTTTTAAAAAAAATATTTTATGGATTTTTTACAGAGAGGAAGGGAGAGGGATAGAGAGTTAGAAACATCGATGAGAGAGAAGCATTGATCAACTGCCTCCTGCACACACTCTACTGGGGATGTGCCCGCAACCAAGGTACATGCCCTCGACTGGAATAGAACCCGGGACCCTTGAGTCCGCAGGCTGATGCTCCATCCACTGAGCCAAACCAGTCAGGGCATGGATTTGTCTTAAAAGCTCCCCAGATGATGCAGACTGTCCCCAGCCAAGGCCGAGAACCAGGGCATCAGACGGTGGGTCACTGAGAGCGGGAGCCACGTCGATCCTGCCTCTGAAAGGCTCAGTGGGTAGATTCATGAGGAAGGAGGCAAAACAGCAACTGCTTGCCAGCAGTGACTGTGGGTCCCGTCTACGCGTCCCCTGCCCTCTGTCCTCAAAACCACCACCGGCACCGAAAGACAAGAGCCCTCGGTTTTCCATGCTGAGAGGGTGGGACACAAGACCTACCACACCAGGCCCCAGTAGCCTCAGCTCCCGAGGCCTTCCCTCCCTTCTGCAGGTGACCGGGGGAGGGGGCCGGTCCTCCTACCTGTCCATGGAGAGCTGTGCGACCAGGGTGACGTCCGTGTTGTCCGCGGCGGGCTCGTACTCGTAGTGCAGGAAGTACAGGTGGGTCCGGTGGACGGTGAAGCGCTCTCGCCGGAACTCGTAACACAGATCGTCCTCATCCAGCTCCGAGAGCTGCTTCTGGAGCTGCGAGGCAGGGGAGAGGCGTGGCGACAAGAAGGAAAGCCCAAGGGGGCCGGAGCTCGCCCCTCGGCCCTGCCCTCCCCTGAGTCTGTCACAGTGAGCACTGCTGATGGTCGGTCGGTTGAACACAGGACAAGATCGCTGTTTCCATGCCCCCATGCAAGCCACTCTGATTTCAAAACGGGGCCCATGAAGGGCAGCTCAGCCCCCGAGAAGGGAGACCACTCTGAGCTCAGCAGGACAGTGGTGATGAGGGACGAATGGTTAACCACCCACAAATGCCCTATAAGCAAACTCTTTCCCTGGATGATCCAGCACAACATTTTCAAACATTAGCGGGGAAACTGTCACAGGAAAGAGTGAGGGACCGAGCGAGCAGTGCCTTCGCGTGAGCATCGCGACGCCTTTCTCTCCTAGTCACAGGCTCCTGTCTTTGCACCAGGAGAGCAAAACCAAACCAAAGCCCTTTTCTTCTAAGTCATCCAGGTTGAGTCGGAGCCTCAGCGCCCAGCCTCTCTTTCCCCCTCAGAACCTCTGGCTCGTGAACCTGCCTGGAGACCTTTTCCACCCAGCTGCACTCTGCTCCTTCCTGCCCAGCTAGCGAGAGAGCGAGCTGACCGCCCACAGGGACTGAGGGCTCAGCCTCAGACATAGCAGACGCAGGTCCACGGACTCCCAGACCTGCTGGCTTAGATGCTGTTATACCCCTGTCACCTGCAAACCCCACCCTATCTGTCCCAGGCAGGCATCACTGTGCCCGTCACGTAGGTGAAGAAGTGCAGGGGGGAGTGAAAGAGTGCTGACAGTGACCGGTGTGAGGCCAGTGGGTGTGGGCGCGGAGTGAGTGGACTGGGAAGAGGTGGGAGAGAGGCTCATCGGCTGATGGAAACGTATGTGTCATGATTACACGCATGTACACGTTGGTGAGGATACGACACACCGTACACGTAGAATACACAGATTTGTGGCATGCAAATTGCATTTGGAAATTGATGTTGAAACATGAATAACTGTGGTGAAAGTCACACAGCTCGTTCCAAGGTTATTTCTGTCGCACCAGCCTTGCCCATCACATGAAGACATGTGGTTGAATACGGACTAAGATGTGCCTGCCTAGAGGGACTCGCCTGGCTGGAAGGAATGGAGCACTTTTCCAAGAAGAAACAGAAAATCTCCAAACCAATAAACAGTGTAGTTGTCAACAAGAAAATACGTGAACTCGCTCCTGTAAAACCTAGTGCCAGTTGAGACCATCGCTTGATGGATGAAGCTACGCGGAGGATCCCACTCACTGAGCAGTTCTCCCCTCCTCACAGCCTCCCCGCGGTCACGTGACTCCCAGCAGCACCACTTCCCTCACACCTGGACCTGGGCTGGACTTGTGACTTGCTTTGGCGGATGACTCAATGGCGGGGAAGCCACGCTGCCCTGTCCTGACGGGGGGCCTCGAGAGGAGTCCACAGTTATGCACCTCCACCCCTGCCATGAGGAGGTGCTGGGCCAGCCAGCCTGAAGGTGAGGGGCTGCCTCAGTAAACACCTCCCATACACCACCGAGGTTTTATAGGTTGGAGCAATAGACAACAGCCAGGGGGGTGGGCCACTGGCACTTAGTGAGGTGCCTTTCATTATGTGAGCCCGTCCTGCATAGCAGGGGACGGTGGCCTCTTGGGCCTCCCACTCAGTGCGCGTAGCATTCTCCAGAAGGCCATGTCCAACGCCAGGGGCACCCATACGTCCTCCAGAGCGCTGGGGTTCACTGAGGTCCAGGGACGCCCGACAGTCTCAGCTATCAGGCTGTCTAATGGCCCAGAGGACGCAATCGGGATGCTCTTTGAGCTCCAATCCGTGTCCTGGCCTATCTGAAGCCTGCAGCTCTACCAACGGCGTGCGACCAGGACACGGGAATTCCTGCTCCAGCTATGATCCCGAGAGCCGAGGGACCCGTTCTGAGCTGCAGGATTAGACTCACATCCTTGCTGACAACTTTCTTGATGAAGATCAAAAGAAGACTCTCACCACACGAGAAGGAAACACCAGGGGCCAGGACACGAGGAATGCATGTGTGTATGGGTGTTCTCCTCCCCTCTATGCATGCATGGGCACCCCCCCCCCGAGTTAGCAGCCACGCCACGCCACGCCTAGGGACATGGCCCCAAGACCTCTTTTCTGAAAAGCGGACTCCTCAAGGCAGGGGCTGCCCATTCACCTCTGAATTCCCGAGCCTAGGACCTCTAATCACCTTGTGTGCTCAGTAAGCCTATACTGGACACACTCAGCTGCCTCATGTTAATAAAGGAAACAGTGGCCAATGAAAGTGCTTCTGGAACCTCAAGTATGGCCTGCCCTGGGTCGGGGAGGTCTGTCAATAATCCTAGGGGCTAAGTAGCCCGCATCCATGAACTTCACAGGATCAATAATGTGGTTCGGTGGCATCTATAGCCCCAGGTCTCCTGCAGCCACCCCCATGCTTAAGGGGTAGGATCTAGGCAATACTCTTGTCTACCAACCACACTGGGTCTGTGGGAAGCACAGCAGGAGTGCAGTCAGACCTACAATGTCAGACTCCCAGGACTCTGGACCCCCCAGACACCTCCCCTGAGTTTTACTGTACCAACATGGCTTAGCTAATATGGACTAAGCACCTACTGTGCGCCAGGTGCAGTGCCAAGTGTTTCCAGGTGCCTGGTTTTATTAATGGCCCCGTCAGCACATGCCTCTGTGTTACAGTAGTAGGAGCAATCAGGCTCAGAAGGTTTCGGTCGTCGGCCAGTGACATAGCTAGAGAGAGGCAGTCTGGCTCGAGAATCCGGTCTTCGCAAACCAGCGAAGACTTTTCACAACACGATGACTTTGCTCTGGGGGATGGACACCAGGGCCAAATGAGCCGGCGGAAGATTCAGTGCTCGGGGAACAAAGCAGGCCATAGCAATGCACACGCGGGATGTCCCCTACAGCAAAGAGACCAACAACCGCCACACGCACACACACGCACACACACACACACACACAAAACAGGCCAAAGGGAATGGAATCCGTCACAGTGTTAAGGAAGCTTTCCTCTGAGGGGTGGGTGCGCAGGTGAATTTTATTGGCCTCTTTCTCCTTTTCAGGATTTAACTAATTCCCTGCAATTTTCTCAAATGAGCCAACGCATGGAGAAGTGCTTTGCAAACTGCGGAGTGCTGCGCAGACCTGAGCAATGTCATCGCGGTCCCATCATGTACCTTTTCAAATTCTAATGGAGGGCTGCTTACTGCCCACTGCATGGCTGACGTTATCCAAGGGGAAGACGAAGATGCTTAAAAACGGGCTCCTTTTCAGCCAGGGTTCTTCCTGTCAATTCTCCGGGGAGATGCTGAGCCGGAGGGCGGGCTTCCATTAGCGGGACCTGAACGCTTCCACACTCCACACTCCACGGAGGGAGCGCGAGGCAGGGGCTCCTGACAAGCCCGTCACAGGAACAAAAGACAGATTCTCCTGAGATAAAATGCATTTGCTAAATTGCTTCTCTGAGCAGCCGGCTGAGGCAAAAAGGAGATTGGGGCTCCAGGGGAAATGCCCTTTACGCAGTCTGCCTTCATTCCTTCCCATCCTGAAGGACGATGGCCTGGACTGACCTCTGAGCCGCCGGGGCTGAGGGTTCAGAGGAATTGGAAATGTGTCCTGGGCTCTGGCCAAAAGGACTTCTGTTCAAAGTCAGAAAAACCACAGAGAGAGATTATGGGGATAACTGGAAACCGAGACCGATCCCTCTGACACTCATTGGCTATGCGACCTTGAGCGAGTTGTTTCCCCACTTCCTAACGACACGAGGAGTTTGGGCTTCATGAAGTAACTCTGAGGTCACATGCTCACTAGGGCAGGTACAGTACTGACAGCTTTGCAGGCACAGTCTCCTTTAATACTCACACAGCCTCCATGCATGAGGGACCACTGTCAGTCCTGCCTTATAGATGAAGACATTCATCGCCTGAAAGCTTTAGCCACCTGTTCAAGGTCAAATGACGGGTGAACGGAGCGGCTGAGATATTTCCTCCAGGTGTATGTCCTCCGAGTTCTCGTATGTAATCAAGTCACTGCAGCGCCTTTGTAATCTCTAGTGGTTCTCAACCTTGGCTGCCCGTTAGAATCACCTGGGAATCTTTTTAAAATCCTGATTTCCGGGCCTCATCCTCCGGAAATTCTGTTTCTTTGTTACTAATGTTGTGGCCCCACCCCATAATAAAGAAACAGAATTTCTGGAGGGTGAGGCCCGGAAATCAGGATTTTAAAAAGATTCCCAGGTGATTCTAACGGGCAGCCAAGGTTGAGAACCACTGCTCTGGGGCTTTTCTAGTTTATGCAATCTGGTTCTATGACTGGGGAGGGAAGAATGCATGTACCCCCTGCAGAGGCAGGGACCTGCCATGCTCACCAATATTCACATCCTCCTCTCTTCCTGGGACGACAGCCAGGCTGTGTTTCTGACCGTCTTGCAGTTTGGGGCCAAGCTCTGGTCAGTAGCATGTGGGCAGGTTCTGGTTGCCA
>PVJC01009930.1:0-44810 GCA_004026665.1 Murina feae
TGGAGCTGAGCTGAGGGGCGAAGCTTCACTTTCGCTCCTGCCGCAATGGAAAGGGCTGTTTACTCAGGTCCGTGAGTGGCGGCCGCCATGTTGGCTGGGCTAATTTGCATACAGCCGCTCTGATTGGCTGGTGGGCGTGGCTTACCCTGTCTCGGAGAAACGGTTAATTTTAATATTTCGCTTTTATTAGTTTAGATTACTAAAAACATAGAACATCAAACAGCACACAATTATTATGTCATAGTTTCTGAGTATGGGGAGTGTAAGAATGGCTTAATTGAACAGTTCTGATTCAGGGTATCTCTTGAGGTTTCAGTTAAGATGTCTGGCCATCATCTAAGCACTTAACTGAGACAGAGGACCTGCTTCCGAAGGACTCACATAGGTAGCCATTGGTTGGAGGCCTTAATTCCCTTGCTGGCTGTTAGCAGAATGTACCATCATTTGCGTTATCATTAAACCTGGGTGATTAATTCCAGCTCACACTAAAGGGGAGAGGAATTAGGCTCCACCCCTTAAAGTTAGTATCAAAACTGAGTGAATTTATTTTAAAACCACCCACATCAGTTTAATTTTAGGAGGGACTGGTTAGAGGAATAAGGCTATGAAACATGGGATGGAAAGTATTCAAGACAGAATATGTTAATGTATTAACAGGACGTGTTCATAATTACTGTAGACACCTGGGTCCGTTCCTCCTGAGAACCTCTGGGAGAGGGTGTAGAACATGCCTGAGTTGGTTTGAGTACTCTGAGAAGCAAACATGTTGAGATTAGATGCACAATAATTTTATTGGGGTAATTGTGATGAAGGATAAACAAAGGAAGAAGAATAGCCAGGGAGAGCATTTAGAATACAACACAGGTATGACACCTGTGGAAGGAGGAGGGAAAGGAAAAAGGATTCAACAGAAGAGTCTCGAGTAGCAGTACAGTTCTAAGAGTGGAAGACCAATTGGGAGCACTAGATACTACCATAGGTGGCAATTGGAACTGTAAGTTCTCTGCAGCATAAGATTCTAATAGTATGTTTTCTGCAGTCCATGTACTTCACTGCACAGATCTAATTCTCAATGCACGTTTAAAGAATAGCTCCACCATGGTGGCCATTGCCCTCCCTCCTTGGAAACTAATACCACTAAAGCACTCACTACTCAGTTGGTCTCAGGGTCATATTCATCCTGTCCTCCATTATCCATTCTAAAATCACCTTATCTTAAGCTACCATCTTATTTCATTTTCATGAGTAATTGTGCGTTGTGACCCAAATCTTTTTTTCTGTAGGCCTACACCTGCAGCAATCATGACAATTCTTTGACCATAGTTGTTGCAGATGTCCATTCAAAGTTACAGTAGACAAAGAGGGAGCAGATATGGATCAGGTTTCATATATACTTCTACCTTCTCCATTGTGTAAAAGCAACCCTACCACTTCCTGTTTACGAGCATCAGTTACTCTGGTTAAGATAGTAAATCCTTTGTTCACTGGAGTCCAAAGTTCCCTGGTGGCAGCTGTAGCTTATAGTTCAATGGACTTCTTTCTGTGCCAATAGCCATCATCTTTGCCCATTTGATGATCAGTTGGCCAATCCCAAAACTCCATTTTACCTCTTGTTTTCTCAAACTACTCCTGGCACTTCTTTTGTTCACTTGGAATTTTTGAAAAGCAGCCAAGAAAGGATTAGATATAAAATAGATTTATTGGCTACTGTGAAGAATAAAAGAGAGGAAGAGGGAGAGTCCTCAGACCACAGCACAGGTGAAAACAGAGGGAAAAGAAAGAGGATTAAGAAGAGACACAGTGAGCTCCCATGTCTCATAGGAATGGACTACCATAATATCTTAGAGTCATTCCATCTGTGTCTCAGGGAGGCTAAACTCATCTTTTAATTACCATCAATACTGGGCAGAGACTGCACACTGGGAAAGAAAGTTCTCAGGCAGAGCATTACAGGAGCTTTCAAAAGTACACCATGGACTGAGCCATGTTGCTCAGTGGCTGAGTGTCGACCCATGAACCGGGCCATATACGTGGGTTTCAGGCTCCATCTCAAGTTGGGGACATGCAGGAGGCAGCCAATTAATTGTTTCTGTGTCTCTATCCTCTCTCTCTCTCTCTCTCTCTCTCTCTCTCAAAAAAAAAAAAAAAAATAGAAGAAACAAACAAAAAAGTATGTATGGGCATGTGTCACTGAGAGTTTAAGGGGGTGTTTGGGCAAACAATTAGAATTTCTTACAAATACACACATACTCACATATACTTTAGGAAAAAGTTCTAAAACGTGGAAATAAAAATGTTCCCAATGATATCTGGGTAGGTGGATTTGGGGTTCTATTTAGCTTTTCAATATTTTTGGCTTCTCTGATAATCTAATATTTCATAATAAAATGTAATGAGAATTGAGTTTAAGTTCTGATTATGATGCTGTATAGCAAAATGGAAACTTCTTATGATATATTGCCCAGAGGAATCAGGAGAATACAAAGGACAGAATATAACTATGTAAAAAATATTTAAGCAAGCACATAATGAGGAAACACAAAAATGACAGTTATATTGCATTATGGTTATTGCTTTATTATTATAAACTTGGGGCCCAGTGCACGAATTTCATGCAATGGGTGGAGGAGGGGTTCCTCAGCTCAACCTTCCCCCTCTCACATACTGGGAGCCCTCAGGGAGTATCCTATTGATGGCTTAGGCCCACACCCTGTTCCCCTTGGTGAGCAGGCCTAAGCCACAGTCTGGCCTCCCTTTGTGGGAAGCGACCAGGCTAATCAGGGAAGCCACCAGCCCCATCACTCCACTGCTGCACCACTGCCAGTCACTGCAGCCACCAATGTGTTTTCATCAACATGGACTCCAGTCCCTTCACCATGAAGAAATGACAACTTTCTTTAGGCATTTTCAAGATGTGTCTTTCATAGGATGTGACATTTCTTTCTTTTTTTTTATCCTCACCTGAGGATATGTTTCCATTGATTTTTAGAGAATGTGGAAGAGAAGGGAAAAACAGAGAGAAACATCAAAGTGAGAGGAACACTTACATATGCCCTGACCTGGGCCCTGGCCAGGGAGGAGCCTGCAACCTAGGTACATGCCCTTGATCAGAATTGAACCCAGACCCAGCAGGCTAAGGCATTATGCACTGAGCCAAACCAGCTAGGGCAGGATATGACATTTCTTAGCCCTCCAGCAGTAGACCTTTATTTTTTTTCTCCAGGAGTGTGGTGGAAAAACCCTAGATCACCTTTTTGGATTCTTATTACCCAAGTTACTAAGAATATTATTAGTGGCATCCAGGGAGCTTAGCCAGTGAGTGGTAAGAAAAGGTGTTTCCTCTGTAGTTCACTCTGATAAATGGCTCCACCCCTGCCCCTCCAATCCTAGCTCCACCCCTGCCCAGGCCTATAACCTCTGGCCAAAGATGCAAGCCTGGGCAGGAGGTCCCCAGACCCTTGTGAACACTGGCTTCACAGAACCCAGGCCTCTGCAATCACCAGCTCTGATCCTACCCCCTGCCATCACCGGCTTTGCCCTTGCCTCACTGGCAGCCTCTGGCCAAGGCTACAGGTTTGGGCAGGGGCCCAGGCCCCTGCTTTGGTGGCTCCACCCTTGAGCCTCTGGCCAAGGTTACAGGCCTGAGCAGGGAACCCCCAGACCCCTGCTTTGCTGGCTCTACCAGTGCCCTGACCCCTGCAATCCCAGGCTCCACCCCTGTCCTTCCAATCGCTGGCTCTGCAGAGCCCAGGCCCCTGTGATCTCTGGCCTTGCCCCTGCCCAGCCCTGCGGCCTCTGGCCCAGACCTTAACCTGGGTAGGGCACCCTCATACCCCTCTGATCACCGGCTCTGCCCCTGCCCCCTCTGATTACCAGCTCCTCCCTTGCCCATGCCTAAGGCTTCTGGTGAAGACCTTTGGCCTGGGCAGGGGACCCCCAACCCCTCTCTGATCACCTGTTCTGCCCCTTACGCCCCCTGCCTCCCCTGCCACCTGCCTGGCTAACAGGCCTGACAACTTCAGTGGCGGGGCTGAGCCAGACTGGGTGCTGCCATCTTGTGGCTATGGGTGCTGCCATCTTGTGGCTATGGGAGTGGCCATCTTGTGGCTATGGGTGCTGCCATCTTGTGGCTATGGGGGTGGCCATCTTGTGGCTATAGGTGCTGCCATCTTGTGGCTATGGGGGTGGCCATCTTTGTGATAAGGGAATGCCTAATTTGCATATTACTCATTTATTAGACAGGATGGGAAATTTGTTTACACAGGTAAATAAATATTTTTTTTAAAGTTTGCACATTTACCAAATGTCAGGTAGGTAGGTATCTCATAAGCTGCCATTATTTCTTTATCTTTTACCTCAATTAAAATGAAGTTTGGAACTAGACCTGTCCAATGAAATGTTTGAATTTGCTTTAAATGATAATATTAATCCAAATATCAACCAAATACATTTTGAGAAAAGAATTTAAAAAGAATCTGGTTGAACTCTAGTAATGAATTATGATATTAGTACAAAAATTCCATATTAAACCACAAGTTAATTAGCATTCCCAAAGCCTGGAAGAAAAATACCAGTGTGAGCTACTCTAGAGAGAACCCTCCTGCTCTGAACACCATGAAAGTTGTATCTGCACATCAAAGGACAAAGAGTTGGCTGCCAAACAAAACTAAATCCCCCAAAAAGAATTTGGAACATAATTGACCTTTTCTTCCCATTTTGATTTGTTTCGGATTGTGAATTGATTAGAAGTAGCATACTCTTCTTCAAGCAGTAGTTATTGTGCATTTGATCCTAACCCCAGCACACCTTCACTTGAAACTACCCTCCTTTCAGCATTATCCTTGAAATGAGCATGTGCTTTTTGTTTTTTTCTTTCTAAAGTAAAAAATAAAAAAGGCTGACTGGAGTGGCTTGGTTGAGTATTGACCTATGAACCAGGAGGTTATGGTTCAATTCCTGGTCAGGGCAGATGCCCGGGTTTGGAGATAATGCCCAGTGTCGGTGTACAGGAAGCAATTGATCAATGATTCTCTCTTATCATTGGTGTCTCTATATCCTCTCCCTCTCCCTTCCTCTCTGAATCAATAAAAGTATTTTTAAAAATAAAATAAAAATAAATAAAACTGCATTACAATTGCTATTTCATAGTTTTCATTTTTATAAATTCCATTTGTTTATTCTTTTATGTATTTTTTTAAATTTTTTATTTTATTTTGATACTCTGGAGAATTTTCCTTTTTTTTTCCATTTTATTTTATTGTAACATTATCTATTGACATGTATTTAGTTTGGTCAGTGATCATTTTTAGAAGTACTTTTTTCTGTATTTTGTTTATAACTGATTTGACAATCCTGCACTGAGTTCTGAGGTGCTCTGAGATTATCCAAGCATATTCTTAGAGATTCCTGAGTTTTCAATAATAAAACCCTAAAAAGTATTTTAACTGTATATTGGATCATCTGGAGGCCTAAGACTAAATATCAGTCTAGTTAGTGGCTATGTTTGTGTTTATTATATAATTGAGTTGGCAATAATATTACTTTGTCACAAGCTAATAAGGGGTGGACACAATAATACAATTCATACCAAGAGAACAGTAAATGGTGTCATTGTTTTACACATAAAAATCTTTGTGTGGTTTGAAATTAAAATTTTATGACAGTTTGGAAGAGCCAATGCCTAAGAAGCTACTACTCACATCATGAAAGGCAATTCAGTTCAGCAAAACATTGTCAAATAAAATTGATATTGAATTTTATTTTTACATTTTACATTTTTTAATTTGTAAGATTGTTTTGCTTTATGATTTTGTAAGAGTTATAAGCATAGGAACTTATATTGCTTTCATAGTTCTATTTTAAGTATCATTGTAATTAAAATATTTTATATTAATATTGTGCATTTATGGTTTTCTTTTAAAAATTATAACTTTATTTTTCAAGTATAAGAAACAGTGGATTAGGATGTAGATATAAGTGAAAATTTTCAAAAATTCACTGTGATGAAGATAGTCACAACTTGATGGTAGTCATCCATTAAATATATTGATGTTCATTGTGTTTATCCCCTGCTACAGCTTCAAGGTTATCAGATTGTTTCATGATTCACAGAAACATTTCAGTATATAATTGACCTCTACATTTTCTCTGAAATATATAAAAGAGAGAATAATTCTTCTTTTAAAAAATATGTATTGCTATATTAAATAGTTGTTTTGTTTTCCAAATATAAAGTAATAGATATGTAATCTCTTTAAAGGAAATGATATAAAATTGTAGCATTTTTATATTAGCAGAACAAGATAAGAATGACTTTGAAAGGGTAAATTAATGCAAAAGATTGTGATCAATGTGAACCCATTAGGTTCTGTCCGAGAACAAAGTACTACTGCTATATCTTTTCTCAAAATATCTTTATCTTGATTGAGCCCACCTCACTGAATTTTTCTTTGTTAAGCACAAAGCATGCATTTCTCATGAACACCTTCAGCATTGTTTGTTGAAATAATAAGGCTCACCAACAATATAAAATGAAAATAGAAAAATAGCATCATTACCTAAATCATAATCAATTTGAGGCCCCAGGTAAAAATTAAAATCAATGAAGAAAGATTGGTAACAAGAATCTTATTGAAAGCATGATTGAGAAAATTAGGCACATATTTTAATATAAAATTTTCTCTAAGTTAAAAATCTGTACAAGGAGAACAAAATCATTTGTAAGAAAAAAATATTAAAAATGAAATTACTAACATGAATGATATAAAACTTCCTATCTAATGTTGGAGAAAGGCAGTAAATATTGGCACATACAGGAAACAAAGATTTAAATACTTCCATGAATTGTTTTGTTTTACTTTAGAGACATAATAATAAAAGTTAATTACTGACCATTTATGTAATTCCAGGTCCTTTATGTGCTGTCTGTCATATAAGAGCTAAATAACTGTTCTTGGATTCTTGAATTATAAGAAGATAATTCACGCTTATAACGGTAACCCATCAAGCACTCTAAGATCCTAAATTGTAATTCTAAGGCAATTTTACCTTCCATGCTATAATTTTACTATTAAATATATTCTTTTGTATATGTAATATGTGAAAAGTCATTAATATATAGCTAGTTTTGCATTAAAATAATTGAGAAACTGAAATGCTCTATATCTAATTTTTCTGATAAAATTAGCATTCAGTGATTTTAATTATATTTATCAATCTGGGAAGGTAGATGGCAAATAATAAATAAATTTATTAGATGTTTTACTGAGAAAACTAATTCCAGAAAACATTTTCAAATAGGATCTTTTCTAGAACCTCTACAAAACTAGAATTTCTCTAATTTAGTCACCATATCTCAAGCTCCCACTACTCAAAATCATTGTGTGTTTTTTTTTGCGTTTTAGGGATATAAAGATGAATAAGACAAGGTGCTTACCTTCCAGAAAGTTGTTGTTTGATGGGTACAACTAAATGAATGTATGTGATCTAGAAGAACCCAGGAATCTGTACCTATCTCAGGGTTTCTCATGTGACACTTGGTACCTACTGCCTACCCCTGTCCTAAAGGGATTCTCCATGCATAGATTTATACAGTATTTGAATTACTGTAATCTAGTAGAATTTACAAGAAGTTTTAAAAAACCTAAAAAGAGGAACAAAATGAATCAAGTGACCAAGACACCAAGTACATGGTGTAAAACCGATACTCTATTCATATTACAAAGATGGTTAGCAGTTAGCTCAGCTATTTGCAACTGGTATGCTGTAAGAATTTTTAAAACATGCAATACCTGACTATTTAGTCAAGGATACTGGCCTCTTTTCCCTTAGATTGTCAATCAAACAATGACAGTAGCCAACACAACAATATCCATCCAGTGTGAATGAATCACAATTACACCTATTTTTTTCAAATCAGCAAAAAATATTAGTGTATGGGAAACATTTTATTATTCTCACAGTACTACCTGAGCATGGTACTATGCTAGTATTGGTCCATGTTTTTAGATAAGAAACTAAGGCTAAAAGTGATGACATAAATATTCTTGATTGCTCATTTCCTGAGGAAAGCATGGAGCTAGTTGGAAAGCCTGTGTGACTCCAGCATTGGAACTTGTATCACTGTTCCTCTGCCTCCCACAGCATTTAAAGTTGTGGGTTAGATTCATCTAATCTTGTGTCAAACGCAGGGATCGTATCTTTTTTTCTTAGTACACCTTCTTAGCACACTTTCTTAGTACAGCATACTTTACATATGCTGTGCAATAACTTTGTTTTCTTTTTTTGAAATTAGTTTTAATCTTCACCTGAGAAGTGAAGATATTTTTTTTGCATTGGTTTTTAGAGATAGTAGAGGGGAAGGGGGAGGGAGAGAAGGAGAAAGAGGAGAACAGAAACATTGAGGTGAGAGAGACAGTTGTATTGGTTGCCTTCTACCTGAGCCCCAACCAGGGCTGGGTATTGAACCTGCAACTGAGGTGTGTGCTTTTGACCGGAATCAAACCCATGATCCTTTGGTTCACAGGATGGTGCCCTAACCACTGAGTGAACCAGCCAGGGCACTGAAATAACTTTCAAATCACTTTCACACTTGGCAGCAGATCTTTAGAGAAGGTTGGTTATTAACTCTCAAAGGTCTTTAGGAAATTGCTTTTTGGATTTTTGTAAGGCATGTGTTATAATATATTTTAATTTAGAGTATATGTTATTTGCATAGGGAACTTATCTAAATACAGATTTCACAAATAAACCTGGAAGCCTCCAACAATAGTAGCAAATAACTCTGAGCAACGCTTGATATGTTACATCTCTTAGCTTAGCAAATTATAACAGATTTTTTATTTCACTCTTTGTTGTATAAATTTGCATTATAACTTAAATGATCTTCAAGTGTTAGAGTTTTCGTTTTTACAGTCTAGGTGTTGATGCAGGCCGTAAGGGGTTAGTTGAGCATAGACAGCACTCACTTGCGACTCCGAATTGAATTATTTGATTTGTAAACAGGTACTTAGCATACAAGAAGCCATTACATGTGCAATTATCTGTCTTCAATTAATTGTGTGCATCTCTAAGGAGCAACTTAAGAATATTTGTTTTCATTTACTGGCTGTGAGACCTGATGTCTATGCACATTTATTTTATTTATGCTATAACTTTGAACTTTGGAAAAGTACATTGCTAACAGCAATTATTACATGCCTATGAGGAAACATTGGGACTGAAATAATTATACTTCTTCCAATCAGTTCCCTTTCTTCCCTTACACAAACACGCATGCCAGGAAGAAAATTAAGTTCAGGCTTCTCACTAGGACGGCAAGCCATCACAAAACCTATATTTGTATGAACAACTATATGTCAACAAATTGGACAATCTGGATGAAATGGATAATTTTCTAGGAACATACAAACTTCCAAAACGGAATCAGGAAGAGTCAGGGAACCTAAACATACAGATTACAAGTAGTGAAATTGAAGAAGTAATAAAAAAACAAACAAAAAAACCCTCCCAACAAACAAATGTCCTGGACCTGATGGCTTCATAGGTGAATCTTAACAAATATTCAAAGAAGAACTAACACCTGTCATTCGCAAACTATTCCAAAAATATTCAAGAAGAGGGAAGACTCCAAGCTCATTTTACAAGGCCATGCCCTCAAAGGTAGTGCTGCTCACAGCCAATAAGGAGGGAATATGCTAATTGAAAGCCATGCTCTCAAAGATGGTGATGCTCACAGCCACAAGATGGTGGCACCCGTCCCCTCAGCCCTCCCTGCCAGGGCTGCAGGCATGTGGCAAGGCCGGGTCTGCCCCCAAGGTGGGCCTGGTGCAGAGTGAAGACTGAAGACGACTGGAGACTAAAGAGGCTTGGCTTCTCTGCTGCGGCCAGACCAAAGGCTTGAGTCCTGGGTGCTGGAGGAAATCCGGTGCCAGCAGCAAGGGGAAGGAAGATCTATTGCACGAATCTTCATGTAATGGGCCTCTAGTATATGTATAAAAGCCTAAGTGACTCATCTGACCATTCGACTGTCCAACTGGTAGCTATGATGTGCACTGACCACCAGGGGGCAGACACTCAACAGAGGAGCAGAAAACACAGGCATGGAAACATGGAACAGACTGATGAATCTCAAAGGGAAGGGGGGGGGCAGGAAGAGATTAACCAAAGATCTTATATGCATGCTAAAGGCCTGGTGCATGGATTTGTGCCCCAGTGGGGTCCCTCGGCTTGGCCTGCACCCTCTCATAATTTAGGATCGACCCCTAAGGGGATGTCGGAGAGCTGGTTTTGGCCAGATCCCTGCAGTGCCTGAATCTGTGCACTGGACCTCTAGTTTACGATAAAAGCTCTCAGCAAAGTGGGAATAGAGGGAACATATCTCACGTAATAAAGGCCACGAACAACAAACCCATAGCCAACATCATACTCAATGGGCAAAAACTATAAGTGTTCTCCTTAACAGCAATAACAAGACAGGGATGTCTGCTTTCACCAACTGATAATGTCATTAAATCTGGATTTCATACATGACTGCTCAGGAAGGAGTGAAAGCATTGTCAGCATAACATATAGTGCGGCAATTTTAATCCAAACAGTAGACAAAAGAAAGAACTGAGGAAAGGCATCTTCTTATGAGGTAGCTAAATATGAGTCATAATGTGTTCTGTTCAAAGGTAAATCAAAGTGTTGGTTCTACATTTACCAAAAAGAAATATGACTTTGTGTAGTAACATCAAAAAACCAAATTCTGTCATCTTTATTAAATACTAGGGGCCTGGTGCACAAAAATTTGTGCACTGGGCAGTAGGGGGGGCGTATTTCCTCAGCCCAGCCTGTGCCCTCTCACAGTTTGGGACCCTTCTGGGGATGTCCACCTGCTGGTGTGCCTGGCCAGCCTGGGTGAGGGGCCAATGTCTGTTTGCAGGCTGGTCAAGTTCCCCAGTGGAGACCCTCACCCCAGGGGGTGTGGCAAGCCTAGATGAGGGGCTAAGGGCAGTTTTCAGGCTGGCCACAGCTCCCATTGACCCTCTGGGCCATTCGCCTGGGAAGCAATGGGGTGGCGCTGGCCACCTCATTGCTTCCCAGGAGGGGGCATAGGGTCCCCTGGCTGGTCCCGTCCCCCCACCCCCCAGGCTTCTCCGCCTGGGAAGCCCATCAGGTGGAGCTGGCCACCCCATAGGCTTCCCAGGAGGGAACCGCGGGGTCCTGCCGGCTGGTCCCTGCTTCCCCTGGAAGGCTTCTCCGCCTGGGAGGCCATTCGGGTGGTGCTGGCCACCGATCAGCCTCCCAGCAGGGGGCCGCGGAGTCCCGCCGGCTGGTCCCCGCTTCCCCTGGAATGCTTCTCCGCCTGGGAAGGCATCGGCCGGTCCAGGGCGCCAGATGCCTTCCCAGGACCCAGGCTCCCAAGATGGCGGAGCCCGGGGCTGTGGCCTCCGCCATCTTGGCTAGGCTAATTTGCATACAGTCACTCTGATTGGCTGGTGGGCGTGACTTAGGCCATCTCGAAGAAACAGTTAATTTTAATATTATGCTTTTATTAGTTAAGATTAGAATTACAGCCATTTATCCTCCCTCAATTATCAAGCATTAAAAATTACAGACTATAATCTCCAAAGAATTTTGTAAAGCATTTGTTTATTATTTTATTAGAATGTCAATTGTTTAAAAATAGATTAATTCTAATGATTCAAGTCAATATGTATATACATCCCTGAGATCAGTGCTCATAAATACTCAACAAGAAGTCTGAAGCACTGCATGCATAACTCTGACCAAATGTGAATCTTTCTCTAGATTGCCTCAGAAGAAGTTTACCTTACATGCTAATTTCAATAGAATATTATAAGAATTAAACACATTTTAATGTAAAAATTGTTTAAGCAACTTAAAACAATGTTTAAGAGAACATATAAGTCCCAATGCTTGAGCAAATGGGCTCCAAATATATTATTGTGGCCCTACAATATTGAAGTCACAAATAGTAATACTAAATGCATGAAAAATAGCTTAGAGACAAAGTTCTAAACTAGGTAGGTGAAAATTGACCTGCTGAGAAAATGAAAATGCTACATCTTTTTTTCACTTGCAGGCTAAAAGTTTGCGTTGTTAGCAACAACCACACACACGCATATGTAACTTAGCAAGTTAGGAGTTAAAGTAAAATGTTCACCTTCAGATAGGCTCTATATTGCCATTCTCTTTTGTAGAATGGAAGCTGAGGAAGATTTGAAAAATCACTAGAACTCTTTGGAGATTTACCATTGGAGGAGAACCCATATCTCTATTGCTTTCTGCCTATAAGAGTGAATGTGGTCAAAAAAAGGGTGATCGGCTCATAAATTCCTAACTGGGCAAGTCATGGTGGGTAGTCACTCCCTAAGCATGTAACTTTTTAGTAAACGGTTTATTTTTGCCTTAGCTCTGTTCATCTAGGTTAACACACCTCTGATAAAAGTGTCACCACTCTCAAGAGAGCACATAATCTTGTTAACTATCCTGTAGTCCAGCAGTTCTCAACCTGTGGGTCGCGACCCCTTTGGCGGTCAAACAACTCTTTCACAGGGGTCACCTAAGACCATCCTGCATATCAGATATTTACATTACGATTCATAACAGTAGCAACATTACAGTGATGAAGTAGCAATGAAAATAATTTTATGGTTGGGTTACAACATGAGGAACTTTTAAAGGGCCAGAAGGTTGAGAACCACCATGTAGTCCAATCCCCACCTTGTTTATTCCTACCCTCACGCAATCTTTCTTACCTTCCCTCTTTAATCTCAAATGCATAAAAAAAAGCTGCAGAACTCAGGAGCATTTGACATCCTCCCCTTTGGCTTATGTAGCTAGTTCGGTTCAAATAAAGTCTTGTAAAATTTATCTACGTGTTTGAATGTTTCTTACTTCAACATAAATAGTGACATAATGCTCATTTTATTATATCTCTTTATTTATTACAAATTGCTTTCCAATTAATATGTAATTTGAGCTTCACCATAGTTTATAGATTTGACAGGGGAGTAATATTATCCCTAAAGAAATCGAATTGTCCAATGTTTGACTTGTCCAAGGTAACTAAGCTTATACATTTTGAGATTTGTATCATTTGTAGATCAAGAAATTTGCAATGTGATCTGCATGTAGCTGACAGGAGCTAGGTTTATTGTAGTGAGAACTGCATTTGCACCTTTTTTACATTCAGAGGCAAGAGCTATGAGCAGGATTGCTAATGCTCTCAGGGATCTCTACATAAAAGGTTTCACAAAGTGGAAAGAATCACTATAAACCAAAGGGAAAGACACAAAACAACCTATGAATGAGAAGTTAGAAGTGGATGCAGAGGCATCTCATTCTTTAGGAGCAAAGAAAAATAAAAAGAAAACAATGAGTATGGGTTATAGATTTGTACATGTAATAAGCAGTGCAATTTAATAAAACCAATAAATAAAAGCAGCATGACCTGTGGATGCAATTATCTCTGCCTTGGGACTCTAGAACATTACCTATACCAGTGAAATATAGCACACTTTATTTTAATTGAATGAGGCTGCCTTGTTGGAAACACTTTTCTGACAGTTATTCTGTTGAAGCCCCAATGTGCTTGTGAGTCAACAATAATGTACCCTAAAAGAAGAAACAATGAGATAAGAACAGGAGAGATTTCGGAAAGTGTAGTCATAAGGAAACAAGCAAAAAAAAACCCCCACATACTGCCTAGATGTATTAATGACTATTGGGCAATTTAGAAAGGAATGTAATTATAAAAAATCTGCCTATTGTATTTCTCTGGGCAGATAGAGGTCCAACTTAAGAAGCTGCCTGTCTCCTTATAGTTCCTCTATAAATCACTTTCTGGAGGTCTTGGGGCAAAAGATCTAATCCTATCTCTAGCCTTCAATCAAGAACTAAATGCAATTTAACTAAGTTTAAAGTGATAGCTAAAGAAGGCTAAATAGATCTAAGCATCAGTGTGCATGTTAGTAAACAAGTATCAATTTTGTACAGGAAGACAGTGAGGAGTGCTAAGGAAGGGAACTGAATAAGAAATGTCTCAAGCTCAGTGAAAACCAATTACAGAAAAGAGACACTGGATTCCGTTTTGCTGAGAAGTCTTTTTTAGCTACTGCCAGAACATATGATCCAAGATAACTGTAACTTAGGACATTATCAAAGCCCGCTGTCATCATATTTTTAATAAGTAGCTGAGTAAAACCTAAACAACTTTCAGAAGATGTTTACATTATTTTATTAACAGGAAGATTTTATTTTATTTTTTAATCTTTATCATTGAGAGTATTACAGATGTTCCCTTCTCCCCCCTTCCCCCCATTGACCCCTTCTAGCCTGCCCTTGCCCACCACCTCAGGCCTTCACCACACTATTGTGTGTGTCCATGGGTTATGCATAGATGCATACAAGCGCTTTGGTTAATCTCTTTCCATCCACCCACCCACCCCTACCTTCCCTCTGAGATTCAACAGTTTGTTCTATGCTTCTATATTTCTGGATCTATTTTGTTCATCAGTTTATTTTGTTCTTTAGATTTCACATATGAGTCAGATCATGTGATACTTATCTTTCTCTGACTGATTTATCATCATACCTGTCAGAATGGCTACCACCAACAAATCAATAAATGACAAGTGCTGCTGAGGATGTGGAGAAAAGGGAACCCTAGTACACTGCTGGTGGGAATGCATACTGGTGTAGCCATTATGGAAAACAGTATGGAGTTTCTTAAGAAAATTAAATATGGAGGTACCATTTGACCCTGTGATCCCACTTCTGGGAATATATCCTAAGGAACCCAAAGTACCAATCAGAAAGAATATGTGCACCGCTGTGTTCATAGCAGCACAATTTACAATTGCTAAGATCTGGAATTTTTATCTTCTCGTGCCCATCAGTAGACAAGTGGGTATTTACACCATGGAATACTATGCAGCAGTAAAAAGGAAGGATCTCTTATGCTTTGAAATGGCATGGAGGGACCTGGAGAGTAAAAAGGAAGATTTTTAGATTTACTCGTAGATCTTGGTAGCAATTCTGCCACTTGCTAGTTGGGTGGCATTTAGTGATTCATTTAAATTCTGTGGCCATAGTTTCTGGCTCTTTATAATAAAGTTGGATTAGAATTATATGATAAGTTTTCTTCTTATGGGCTATTAAAAATCCAAAAATTGGTGATTGCATAATTAGATTTTTACTTGGAGAAGTAAACATGCATTTCATTGTATTAGAAATAAATCATAAATTGATAGAATTGTTTCTGGAAAAAAAGTTAAACCATTGGTGATTTGAAAAATTCTAATGGTTTTGTTCTCAGCTTGTATACTGGTATTTAAAAATATAATGATCCCAAATTGTTATATTTACAACCAAGAGCACATTTCATTCACATTTTATTTATTTCAACCAACACTTACGAGGCAATGTCTATGTTCCAAGGACTTTGCTATGCATTAGGCAGATATGGTGATGTTGCCTGCTGCCTGACACATGGTGTACTGGGAGAAGCCGAGAGTAAGTAATGCACAAAAATATAGTTACACATGGTGAGAGCTGATGAGAAGAGCCAGGTGCTTTGAGACACAATAATAGAGAATAAATTTAGATTTGGAGAAAAGGGAAGGCCTGCTAAAGTGACGTGAGGCTTTTCAGAGGCCTGGCTGTAGGAGTGAAGGCCCCAGGTGTGGAAGTGCTTCCTGTGTTTGAGGAAGTGAGAAGACACTGTGGATTAAGTGTGCTGACAAGAAAGACAGCCTATGAGGAGAGTGAGAGGCAGATAAAAAGGCTCTGTAATGTACAGTATATAAACCTCCTCATGGGGATTAAGGTGCTACTTAAGGGCAATTGAAAGCCATTTCAAGCTTTTAAGCTGGAGCATGATAGAAAGTGATTTAAATTTTACAAAGATCACTGTGAAAATTGGTCAAAGATTACCTAGGTGGGGAGTGAGTTGGGGCGGGCATAATACCAAAGGATGGGAACTAGTCTAGAGCTAGGAAAGAGAAGGTGATAATAGTAGAGAAGATGGAAAAAAGCTTTACCAGTGTTTTATAGTGACACCAATCACCCAGTTTGGAGAAGTGGTTGTGTTTGGGATTGAGTTTGTTTTGTTACGTTTTGTTTTATTTTGTTTGCTCCTTTATTATCTTTGCTCCTATGCTTTTTCAAATATTAGTTGACTATTTATCAATCTATTTCTGAGATTCCTGTTCTGTCCCATTGATATATTTACCTAGTATTTTGTAAACACCACACCATCTTGGATACTGTAGCTTTACAATTATTCTTAAAGTTGGGTTGTGTCAGTCCTCTGATTTTGTTCTTCTTTAACACCGTGTTGGCTATTCTGAGTCTTTTGCCTCTCCCTATAAAATTTAGAATCAGTTTGTTAAAATCCATAAATATAACTTTCTGAGATTTTGATTGGAAATACATTAAATCTTAGAATAAGTTAGAAGAAGAATTGAAACATTGACGATGTTGAATCTTTCTATTCAGGAACGTGGAGGAAAAAGTATCTTTATTTATTTATTTTAATATTTTTATCAGAGTCCTGTAGTTTTCCTAAGAATTTAGATTTTTAATATATTTAGTTAGGTTTAAATCTAACCATTTCACTTTGGGGGATGCTAATATAAAGGGTATTATGTTTTTAATTTCAAATTGCAGTTGTTTTTTGTCGGCATACAGGCTATATATTAATCTTGTATCTCTTATATCCTGCAGCACTGCTCTAATTGCTTATGAGTTCTAGGTGGGAATTTTTATTAATTCTTTGTTTTTTTTTAACATATATGATAATGTTATCTGCAAACAAAGATAGTTTTTTCTTTCCTCCCAATCTGTATATGTTTGTTATCCTTTTCTGTCTATTGCATTACCCCAGGCCTGGTGGGGGAACTACTCCAAGGCAGTGCACTATGGTGTTATTTAGAGGGATGTTATTTAATATCTATGAATTTGGGGGGTTTCTAGTTATGTTTCTGTCATTGATATCTATTTTAACTCCACTGTAGTCTGAGGGCAAACACTGTATGATTTCTATTCTTTTAAAATTTGTTAATGTCTGTTTTATGGTACAGAATATGGTTTATCTTGGTGAATGTTCCATGTCAGCTTAAGAAAAATGTGTATTCTGCTGTTGTTGGGTGATGTAGTCTATAGATGTCAACTATATCCACCTGATTTATGGTACTATTGGGTTCAATGATGTCCTTACTGATTCTCTCAGAGAGAGGTGTTGTATTGAAGTTCCAAACTATGCTAGCGGTTTTATCTATTTCTTCTTGTAGTTCTATCAGAGTGTTTGACATTCTATTGCTAAACTCATACACATTAAAGACTGTTATGTCTATTTGGCAAATTGAAAACTTTATCATTATGTAATGCCCTTCTTGTCCCTGATAGCTTTCCTTGCTTTGAAGTCTGCTCTGAAATTAATACAGCTACTCCTGCTTTCTTTTGATTCGTGTTTAGATAGTATACTAGGGGCCTGGTGCACAAAAATTTGTGCACTCGAGGGGGTGGGGAGTGGGAGGGGTCCCTCAGCCGGACCTGTACCCTCTTGCAGTCTGGGACACCTCGGGGGGATGTCCACCTGCTGGCGTGCCTGGCCAGCCTGGGTGAGGGGCTGAGGGCCATTTTCAGGCTGCCCACAGCCCCTTCAGGGTTCATGCACTGAGGGGTGGGAGGGCTGGTGAGTGCAGGCGTGGACATTTCCCACCCGGGGGCCCACAATCGCACACGCGTGGTGGGCCCCCACCGCTGAGGGGACACACCTGATGTAGAGCTGGGTGGCGAGCCTGGGGTGGACACTGGTGCAGGATCCCTTGGTGGGGCCCTGCTGCTGAGCAAACACACCCGGGGTAGAGCCAGGCAGTGGACTGGCTTCAGATTCTCTGCACTGTGCAGCAGACGCTCCCACATACCCTGCGGAGGTCCCCGGGGGAGCAGACGAAGTCAGCGGACCCTGGACGGTTGCTCCCGCATGTCCCAGAGGAGGCCCCCGGGGCAGACCCATACAGCTGACCCAGGATGGGCACTCCTGGATGCCCCAAGGAGGCCCCTGGGGGGCAGAGCCAGGCAGTGGACCCAGGATGGGTGCTCCTGGACATCCTGCAGAGGCCTCAGGCCGGACCCCCCAACCGCTGAGCTGACACACCTGGCACAGCTATGCCAGCCATGGAGGCTCCCAGTGCAGAGCCACCCTGCCAGCCTCCATCTTGGCTGGGTTAATTTGCATACAGCTGCTCTGATTGGCTGGTGGGTGTGGCTGTGAGCAGAGGCTCAGCCAGCCTAGGCAGGCAGTTGCAACAGAAGCCTCTGGTTTGCTCTAGCTCCATGGCTGCCTGCCTCCATCTTGGCTGGGTTAATTTGCATACAGCCACTCTGATTGGCTGGGAGGCATGGCTTGGCTGGTGGGCGTGGCTTAGGTGTCTCCGGTGATGGTCAATTTACATATTACTCTTTTATTATTAGGTTTTTTTTGCTGGTCATTTAGTTTTAAGCATTTTGTGTCTTGTATTTAAGTGGGTTTCTTGTAGACAATATATAGTTGAGTATTGTTTTATGATCCACTCTGACAAATCTATTTTTTAATTTATACAATTAGACCATTGACATTCTAAGTAATTATTGATATAGTAGTATTAATATCTATTATGGTTATTACTCATTTCTAGTTGTTCTTTGTTCCTATTTTTGACTTCTGTTGTTTTTTTAATTTTTGTGTGTTATTTATTTATTTATTTATTTTGTGTGTGTGTGTGTGAATGATCAGCTCATATGATTTTTATTTACTCTTCTTTCTTTCCATATCATCCATTTTTCCTTTTTTTAATAGTTGCTCTAGAGTTACAGTATAATTCAATTCCATCCTGTATAATAAAAGCCTAATACGCTAAGTGTCTGGTTGACCAGTCAGCCATTCAACCAATCAAAGTGTAATATGCTAATGATATACTAAAGCTGCTCAACCGCTGGATATGATGTGCACTGACCACCAGGGGGCAGATGCTTCAACCGATATTACCTTTGGGGTCCAGCTAATCAGGACTGAATGAGACAGGCTGGACATGCCCTGGAGCCCTCCTGTGGTCCAGTCTCTTGCACCTCTCCCAGGCCCTGATCGTGCACCAGTGAGGTCCCTCGGCCTGGCCTGCGCCCTCTCACAATCCGGGACCCCTCAGAGAGTGTTGGAGAGCCGGTTTCAGTCTGATCCCACAGGCCAGGCTGAGGAACCCCACTGCTGCATGAATTTGTGCACCGGGCCTCTCATTTTTAAATAACACTATAATCCTTCATGGGTTTTGTGTATACTTTATAATCATAAAAATTATGCTAATCAATCTTTGCCATCCTTTGTACCATTGCAATCATTCATTTCACTTACCGTATTTTCCGGCATATAAGACAACTTTTTAACCCAGGAAAATCTTCTCAAAAGTTGGGAGTTGTCTTACACACCCAGTCATCTTACATGCCGAAAAATATGCATAAGCATGCATGCATATTATAGATACACATACACAGATATATCATAAGTATTCATAGTTGAGTACATTGTTAATATTATATTTTAAATAAACTGTTATATCAATTAATAAGAAAAATTAAAGTTTTTATTTTACCATCACTATTCATTCTTTTTAAAAAAAAAAATTTAAATATTTTTAATTGATTTTTTTACAGAGAGGAAGGGAGAGGGACAGAGAGTTAGAAACATCAATGAGAGAGAAACATCGATCAGCTGCCTCCTGCATACCCCCCACCGGGAATGTGCCCACAACCAAGGTACATGCCTTTAACTGGAATCGAACCTGGGACCCCCCCAGTCCTCAGGCCAATGCTCTATCCACTGAGCCAAACCAGTTAGGGCACACTATTCATTCTTCAATGATATTCTTTACTTTGTGTAAAGCCAATTTTTTACATAGATTATTTTCTTTCTCTCTTGTAGGATTGGCCTACTGATAAATTTTTGTCAATTTTTTTTTGTGTCTGACAATGGCTTTATTTTTCCTTCACTTTTGAAGAGTAATTTCACAGAGTACAGAACTCAAGCTGGTGAAGTTTTTTCTCTCTCAGTACTTAAATATTTCTCTCTACTCTTTTCTTTCTTGTAAGTACTTAAATATTTCTCTCTACTCTTTCCTTTCTTGAAATTGGCTATGTTTGTTTCTCTATAGTTAAGGTTCCTGACCCCAGCTTCTTTCAGGAGTTTTTCTTTACCTTTGACTTTCTATAATTTTAAAGTGATATGTTCAGGTATAGTTTTTTCCGCATTTTTCATGCTTGGTGATTTCTGAGCTTTCTGGATTTGTGGGCTGAAGTTTAATGTTAGTTTGGGGAAATTTTCAGTCATTAGTATTTCAAATATTTCTTGTTTCTTTTTCTCTCTCTCTTTTTAGTAATCGTATTATGCATGCTACACATTTTGTAGTTATCACCAAGTTTTTAGATATGTGGTATAGTGGTTTAGGGGTTTTATTTTTTCAGTCTTTATTCTCTGGAATTGTTTAGATTTTCCAGTTATCTGCTTATATCACCCATTTGTTCTTGCATGCTGTCTACTTTATCCCTTAGAACCTTTATTCTAAAAATGGTTGTTTCAACTACTCACTCATAATTTCAACACTTCTGCCATATCTGGATCTGATGCTCCTCTGTCTCCTCAACTTGTGTTTTGTACCTTTTAGTATGCCTAGCCCAACATGATGTATTGATTAAAAAAAAAAAGTCTGCTGTAAGTCAGCCTTTAGTAATTTGGTGCTGAGTTATGGGGTAAGATCAAGCATTCTGTAGTCATATAACTAGGTCTCATTTTTTTGCTAGTATGTCCCTGTGCCTCTTGACCATGAATTTCCCAAGTGTTAATCAGTTTTTCTTCCCCCCTAGAGGGGATGGGATGACCAGGATGGGTTAAAATTGGGTATTTCCCCAGGTCGGTTAGGCTCTGACAAAACCTTAGGAGGTTAGGCTCTTTTTAACTAGTTTCCCCTGAGTGTAGGCCTTGTTAAGAATAACAGAGTGCCTTGGAAGATTTCAAAATGTTCCCTTTCCCACCTCCCCTTCTTCCTCCCAAGGGAAGCATGATAGGATTTTTCTTCAATATCTACTGTGGGATTTGGTTGAGCTCCTTGTGGTAAATCTCACAATATTTTGGTGCTCTCTCTGTGTCTGGGTTCCTACTTTAATTTCACCCCTTATTTATATTTCTATCTGTTCTCAGTTGTGTCAGGTATTATTCTCCTTCCATAGGAATAGAATCCCTTAATTTTAATCTTGAAGATGACATTCCCCAACTCCCTTGCAGCTAGACATGCACAATTAGTATGGTCTGTAAAATGAGTTATAAAGAAACTAAAATGATATACATTGACTTCCAGAAACCATTCTCAAGAGACAGTGAGCATACACCTACATTCTCACCTCCTCTGTTCCTTTTACCCTGCTGCTTAAAATTCAGAAGCTGATGTCTTTGTACTGAGATTAAGGTCAGCATATGAAACAGGTTCCTAAATCCCTGATACTGTAGTGTGACCTACAACCCCTAGGTCTGTCTGCTCAGTTGACTTTTAATAGAGAGAGGGATTGTTTCTTTGCCTTTTGGCTAAGATCAAGTGTAATTGAAATTTTAAAAACGTATTTGTTTATAGTTATTTTATGTTAGGTAGTTTATTTTGTCACATATAATGTAGTTTAACCTAAACTGATTTAAAACAAATATTTCTATTTGAAGACATATGTGTGTGTGTGTGTGTGTGTGTGTGTGTACACACACAGTAGAGGCCTGATGCACGAAATTTGTGCAAGAGTAGGCCTTCATAGCCACGGCTGCCTTGGCACTGACTCAGCCCTCACAGCCCCTGTTTTATCCTGAACATCATCTGGAAGGTCATCCGGACAGTTGTTCCATTGTTTGGCCATTCGGTCGCTTTGCATATTATGCTTTTATTATTATAGATACACACACACACACAATGAAAGAACTCTACAAAATAAACTATCAAACTACATTTTTATTTTTAAACAGGGTAACCCTGGGAAACTTTATTTTAGTTTTTGTGCATACTCATTGTGGTTGTGTTACCTGCCCTGTCTTGCCTGATGGCTTTTTTCCTATGACATCTAACATCTACTACTCTTGATAAAGAACTTTCCAAACAACATTAGTATACTCTGAGACAAATGCCAAGTAACCATGAAATCACACATGTGTAGGATACTTTCCCTAAAGCTCAAACTACTTTAAATTTTAAGGGCTTGTTGTAAAATGTCGGCCAAGTCACTTCTAGAAGGTGGCTTATTGGGTTTTACAAGATGTTTTATAAAGGGTTGACTCTTTGGTCCCTATCTGCTTCAGGCTAGAGTATGCTCAGTTCCTTTATAGTTCACAAGGTATTAGGCTCCCGACATTGCTATATTAAACAAATAACAAAGTGATAAAAATGGCATCTTTATTATTAACTTAGATATGTTAGAAAGAGGGTGAAAATTAAATTTAAAACCAGTACATTAACTTTTTCTATAGGTATGCAATTCTACCTGGTGAATGCGGAAGCAAATGCCTTCACTGCAAGGAGACTATTTTATGGGCCTTTAAATTAAAAACTCTGTATGAATTAAAGAGGAATGTCAAGAAAAATACATCTATTTAGCAACTTGCAGTTTGGGGAATATTCTTTAGAAAAACTGTATTAGAATAAAAATGGCAATGTGCAGATTGGAAGGATATAATCCTCTGTAAAGTCTCACCCTCCTTAGTTTAAGTACATGAAGGCACCACCTGAAGTTATCTGGTTTGGGAGCTATTGGCTGCCTATGCTCTGACATTGCTGCTGCTGACTGCGAAGAAAAAAGAAAAGGGGGAAAAAATAGAGGTTTCCTATATTTGCCCTCCAGCTGAAGGCAACACCAAACTTGACAAGTCAAAGCTATAGCATTGAATTATAGGCACTCAAAGCCCACTTAATAAGTAAGTGGGATTAGTGCTGTCTCTTAGAAATGCTGCTTTGAGTCCAGGGCTCTATTTGTGAAAGAGAAATGAAGAATAACAGGAGCTGCTCAGTAAATGATAAAGAAATCGAAAATAAGAAAGAAAAAAAAAGCCTAGAGCCCAAGGAAGCTGGCTTAAGGCTAAATCATGACTTTCCTTTCATAACTAGTGAAATGTATAAAAGACATTTCTCAGTGTTTCTGTGTATAGAATGTACTGATGTTATGTCAGGCCATGCACTTATAAACCAAGATACATGTGATGATAGCATGATGATCTTGAGGTTGATTACACTTTATATAGCAGAAAAACACCTTTTATTAAGATCACTGTTTGATAGATTAGTCTGGAATATCGGGCATCCACAGATGCATTGTTCTCTCCCCAGGTCAGTACACTGATTAAGTGGAGAGCAGATTCCATATCATGCTACTTATAAAGTGAATCTTGGGGGAACCTTCTTAAGAGTCTGACTTGCTTTCCATTAACCTTTTGACCCATCTCCCAGTATGCTTGATTTTAACCATAATACACTTTAATCCAGATAATCCTGGGTCACTTCCATCAGAATCTGTAAAAGAGCAAAAACAATATACATACTAATTGATTATTTCAAATAATTGTAACTCACATTTTAACAGATTTACAGTATCCATTGTGCTACCATTTGCATTATCTCATTTGATTATAGGGTGGGTTGCCACAGTGTGTCTTGCGTTTAATAAGAACTCAGGAAGTACTTGTGGATTGATTAATGGATTGACTAACTGTATAATCTTCTTGCTAATGCAAGCAGTGAAATGTTCAGTAACCCTGGTTACATCATTACCTCAGCTGTCTGGTCCGTGATGATAATTTCCACAGGGAAACTGCTTCCAAACACAAACATACACACAGCTTTCTTTACTGAAAAAGGAGGGCAATTAGGCCAGGCAGTTAGACAAGGGTGTGGCTTTCTGTGTCCCATGAAGACAAAAACCGATGCTTTGTTTACCTGGACCAACAAATTCTACACCCACAGCTGCTTTGAAGTCCTGACGTGTCCCATTAAAAACCCAGTCACAGTTATTTGTCCTCAACACATTTTTCCATCATGCTAAGCAATACTTGAGTGTGCGTTGGCATTAGATTGTTTTGGGGTTTTGTTCCATAATGTTTTCATTAAATGTGCATGTGAAAGGAGGAATGAGTAAGGGAACAGAAATTACCGCTGGAAAATTCTAGCCAGGCAGGCTTCATAAATAATGCTTTGTTTTAGCTCTTGATGTCAATCCAGCCAAGTCTTTCAGTGCCTATCGTTGTTATTCTGAATACTGCAGGTGCCAGTGCTAGAGCGCTCGCTCCCTCCCTCTCTTTTTGTAAGAAAACAGAAATAGAATGATTGCAGATAAAACCATTATGAAGATCAAAAATATGTTTTGCTACAAGAAGAGAAGACCTCAGGATATGAATAAAAGCAAAATGGGGCAAATAATAAGTTTATTTCCTATTCCATAATACTAAAAAGGGAGGAAAAGAAGAAAAGAGAACGAATTACAAACTAGAAGGAATGTTTTTCTTACAAAATGCAGTAAATAAATGGCTTAGTAGTGTTTGTATTCAAGTAGGTAAGAAATATTGGGAGCAAAAGTTCTTTAATATGTCTGAAACCCTTTGGGCATGCATACTTTCATACAAAAATTTTTTTACAATATAGGGAATTCATTAAATATGTGCTTAGTTTCTCGGTGGTTGGATCATGTCATTTAATCATGAAATTGTGATGATAATCATTAGGCCAAGATGGCAGACATGCCTATGGTGACCCCTCAGCGAGTCATTTTCTTGGATAATCCTTTCAAATAGAGTGCAGAAGGACCTGGAACTTGTTCTGGACACTATATAATATGGAAAAGAATTATATTTTTGACAAAGACACCATCTAAGCAGACTTCAGTTAGAGAGCCTCCTACTGGTCTTGCAGAAGCAAGCTGATGAGTATGGAGTTGGGGAAGTTCTCCTAAGGGTGGAGACTAGCCCTATCTGGGGACTTGGGAGTCTAGGGAAGTAGAGAGCTAATCCTGGAAATGGGATTTTCCTTTGTGACACCTACTCTGGTACAATAGGGCAGGGCTATGATGCCAATGTCTGGAGGGCACTAGAGTGTCTGCTAGGAACAAACATGAGCTTGTTTCTTACTGCTATTGCACCGCACACAGACAGACACACATGCACACACACCAAAACAAACAAACAAACAAAAACCTCCCAATTTTTGCTTCTAAAACTTTGTGGTGGTACATTTTAAAACATACTTTGGTCTGTCTCAAACTTTTGAAATTTTTCATTTCCTCTTTAGTGAAAATGTTTGTTTTTTGAGATTTTGGTTTTATCTGTTGAGAACACTCATGGCTCTTGATGAGTGACCTTGATGAGCTTCTCTTTCACAGCATCCTTATTTAACTTCCTCCCTTTCTTGATTTCAGACTTTTTCCCATGTTTTCATAGCTCTGTTATTTTGGGTAAATCACTTACCCCATTTATCTTTTCTCAAGTACTGCCTCTGGAAATGGGAATAAGATCTCACACAAATATCAGGATAAAACAGGGATATATATATATATATATATATATATATATATATACACACACACACACTAGGGGCCTGGTGCGCACTCGGGGTGGAGGGAGTCCCTCAGCCCGGCCTGTGCCCTCTGACAGTCTGGGACCCCTCAGTGGATGTCCTATGATGGCCCCAGTCTTCCAGGCGCCTTTTGTGTGTGTGTGTGTGTGTATGTGTGTGTGTGTGTCACCACTGGGGACCTGCCCGCAGCCGCATCTGAGGCTCGGAGCAGTCCTCCTGTGTGTGTCTACCTGCTGGGGACCTGCCACCAGGCACACCGTGGAGGCTTGAAGCAGGCACCCCCTCTATGTTGATCTCTCAGACTCTTGCCCTCCCCTGCATGTTGTTCTCTTTTTTGAGCGTGGCCAGGGCTTGGTGCGGCCTGCCTCCCAAGCTTGCCTACTGCCCATCTTCCTCCAGCCACCAGAAAGCAGGGAAAACCCCGCCTTGTGGTCAGGCCAGCCTTTTCCTGCTCCCTGATCCCCGGAAGGGACCTGGGAAGCTGCCAAGCAGGCCGCCAACTCTTTCCCACTCACCCGTCCCCCGCTGCCTTCCTTTCCCCCTTCCCGGTGCCACCAAGGGTTCTGGGGAGCTGCCAAGCAGGACCCCGGCCCCTGCAGCCTTGCTTTCCCACTCCACGATGCCCCTCAAAGGGCCTGGGCAGCCACCAAGCAGGCCGAGACCGCCCCCGCCGCCTCTTACCCGCTTCCCGGTGCCCTCCAACCTTGCCGCCTCTCTCCCACTCACGGGTCCTGGGTCCTGTGCTGTCCCGCCCTGCAGCCGCTCTGTGCACTCAGGAGGTCCCTCAGCCTGGCCTCTGCCCTCTCGCAGTCTGGGACCCCTCGGGGGACGTCCACCTGCTGGCGTGCCTGGCCAGCCTGGGTGAGGGGCTTTCAGGCTGCCCACAGCTCCCATTGACCCAATATCCCAACAAGGCTGGCTGGACACAGGTTTCTGCAGTTTCTCTCCTATAATTGATGCTGTCCTTGAAGGCCTGGGGTTATCTTTTATAATTGATACACTGTTCCTTTAAGGTGGCCTTCTAACTGAAGCCTCCTCTTTGCTTCACCTCGCAGCGTCTATAATGAAACATTTGTTACTTTTACTGGTTAGGCCGGAGCTGCTCTTTCCTTCAGCTCCCGAGGATTCTATGATCGTTATATTGTTTCAAATCTGTGTTTCGCTAGAGGCAGTTTAAGCGGAGCAGGCGCAGCTTCACTTTCGCTCCTGCCGCAATGGAAAGGGCTATTTACTCAGGTCCGTGAGTGGCGGCCGCCATGTTGGCTGGGCTAATTTGCATACAGCCGCTCTGATTGGCTGGTGGGCGTAGCTTACCCTGTCTCGGAGACACAGTTAATTTTAATATTTCGCTTTTGTAGAGTAGATATATACACACACTAGGAGCCCGGTATACAATATATTGTGCACTCAGGGGGGGGGTCCCTCAGCCTGGCCTGTACCTTCTCACAGTCTGGGACCCCTCTGGGGGATGTTCACCTGCTGGCATGCCTGACCAGCCTGAGTGAGGGGCTGATGGCAGTTTCAGGCTGACCAAGCCTGCCCCACCCACCCCACTGCTTGCACAGCACCCACCTCCATCTTGGCTGAGTTAATTTGCATACTGCCACTCTGCTTGACTGGTGGGCATGGCTTGGCTGGTGGGCGTGGCTTAGGTGTCCCGGAGAAACGGTTAATTTCAATATTACTCTTTTATTAGAGTAGATATATATTTTTTCAACTTTTTCCTCCTCTTCCTCTCCTATAAATATACAGTTTTATCTTTTATTGTGTTCTCCTTAAAAGGTCTAAAGTTTAATTCCTAAAACTTTTTGTGAGAGAAACTCCAGCTCTCTTTCAGGAATTTATAGTAATAAATGTTTTACTGTAAATTCAGTAAAATGTGAACTCTCTCACATATTTTTCAGACTGACATCTTTGGAACTTTTCTAAAATTACCTGTAAGTTTAAAAAAACTGCTGTTGACCTTTGCTTGGACCTCAAATTTATAGTTAAAGGTTTAGCAGGTCAACGGTCTTTTATTTTCCCTCCTTTTATATTTGACTGGATGGACAACAGTAGGGTCCTAAAAGTGTTAAAATAACAGAACAAGTTAGTGTCTGATAGTTCTCTGATGCATTGACTTTCACAAAATCAATGTGTGAAGCACTATATTTAGTTGAAAGGCTAACTACATCCTTTCTTTAAAGCACTCACTGTTCTCCCACCATTTTTAATTCTCTTAAGTAATATTTTATCTTTTAGTAATATTTTAGTTTTTTATAGTTTATGTTTTAATTTTTTTCCACTTTCATCATAAAGTTAGCAATGAGATGGTTAGACAAAAAACTTTGTTCTCCATAAAGTATAGACTGTCATTAACCAACTATGTTGTAATATAGGAGTTAACATCCTGTGTCAGGGGAAAGTTTTATATTATAGCTTCAGATAATGAAGATCAGCAAAGCACTTTCTCAAGATGTAATTCTGATTAGATTAGATGAGGAAAAATTGGTGTTCTTATCTCATGGATTTTCCTGAAACAGCCATCTCAAAGTCTAATAAAACGTCTCAAAATTCAGTTGGAACCATTTCTCATAACCTCATCCCAAGAAGTTTTGACTGAATTCCTGTGGCTTTTATCTGGCTAGGAAGTTATGCCAATAATTTCTGTAATGTAGAATAAAGATGTAATTTGAAAACATCTTTCTTTTATGTAATTTAGAAATAATTTTTTGAGTGTTTATTTTAAATATGGTCTCTCAAGTCTTGAAGCTGGTCATAGCCCTGAAGCACAGAGTGACAGCTAAGAGTAAAATATTCTTTTCATTGGACATGGCTATGATTTGGATAAGGGGGAAATAAAATACCATGAAAGTATCTAGATTGACAAAGGTTAAAATGACAAGGATAAAATTCTGTTTTAATAATATCACTTCCCCAAATCAAAGCTTTCTTCATTGTGGAAACTTTCAGTCCATTAATTCATTAATTACATTGAACCCATCTGTTTTCCTAGCATTGATTTGGCCATTATTTTCTGTAATAAAGACATGTTGAATTTTGAAAAAAAAATTCTCAAGTTCCTTAAATCTTTTTTTCAATACATTTTTGAATTCTTTAATTATTCCTTTTTATTTGTATTGTATATTCTTTGGTATCTCATTAGTTTCACATTTATTCCTTCATATATCGACCTTGTTTCCTAATTAAACAGGGTGAAAGGGGATAAGAGGAAAAAGGGAAGAAGAGAGAGGGAGGGAGAAAGAGAAGAAGGGAGGGAGACAGACTTGTGTTAGGCAGTGGGAAATAGTTTAGGTCTCTTTTTGAGTTTTGAATCTTATTTAAATATTTAGTTAAATATTTAACTAAAAATTCTATTTGTCGAAAATAACAAGATCCATCAAACACAAAAAAGTATAAAGAAAAAACACGATGAAAAGGAAAAACAAAAAGCAGATTTGGCAAAGTAGAAGGAAGGAAAGGATAAAAGAAAGCTAGACAGTAAAGTAATAATAGCATTCAACATTGTTGCAGCTTATTTATGTACAGATAATTTGATATTGACAACAGTCCTGCAAGTGCGGCATTTTTAATTTTGCAGATCAAGATAATGAGTCTCACAGGGTTAAATAACATACCTACTATGTGGCATAACCAGGTTCTGCAAATATGGCTGTTGGATCCCAATGGGCCAGAATGCAATCATCAAATTACACCACATTGACTATTCTTGGCCTAGTATAGTTTTTAATTTTCTCAAGAATCCTTGCTTGTCCTTCATGATAAATACAATCCATGATAAATACAGGGCTAAAGAATCACATAGCTTCCAGGAATAACTATCAAGGCACATTAATGCCTGGTTGACTTTTCATGTAACCCTGGCTATCCATTTACATAGACTAACAGCCTAGTTTTAAATCCTTTGACTTTTAGTTTAATAAACATTAATAAACCCTTTCACACCTGAACATATGCCAGTCATTTGAGAGAAGAAATTAAATCTTACTCAGTGGTAGACTCTAAAATTATCTAAATTTTAAATAGCATAGCATCCTATATAATAAAAGGTTAATATGCAAATAGACTGGACGGCAGAACAACCAAACAACTGAACAACCAGTGCTGTGACGTGCACTGACTACCAAGAGGTGTGCGCAGAACATAGTGGGCATTGACAGCAGGCAGCAGAGCGTGGAACATGGTGAGTGTCAGCTGCGGCGGGATGGCAGAGCAGATGAGTGGGGGGGCCAGACCAAGGCAGGGCACTGGTCACTGTCATTGGGGTGAGCCTCTGGTGGTTACTGGAAATTCTTTGCTCCTGCGCACTGCAGTCCCACCAGGTGCTTACACCTACTGTGGGTGCTGGCCCTGCTCACACCTGCTCAGGGCTTCGCCACCTCCCCCTGCTCCTGAGGGACAATCGGGGTTAGCAGTTGCCACTTGCACCCACTGCCAGTGATGGCCCTGATCACACCTACTGATGGTGCCAGAGCCACTGCTCGCACCCACTGGTGGCTCCTGGCACTGGTCCCAATCACTCGCTCAGCGCCGTCAGTGGGTGTGAGAGGTAGCTGCCAGCCCCGATCGCCCCTGCGGGTTTCTCCAACTCCCCCTGCTCCTGTGGGGTGATTAGACAGCAGCCGCTGCTCACACCCGCTGATGGTGCCGGCCCCAATTGCTCTGTGCCATCAGCATGTGTGAGCAGGGCCTGTGCTGCCAGTGTGAGGGAGCAGCGGCAGTGGCAGATGGGACCAGGGGCCATGGTGGGAGGAGCCTGGTGGGAGCACAGAGGATGGGCCAAGACCTTCCCCTGTGCCCACTGCAGCCTCCACAGCCTCAGCAGCCAATAGTTCCTTTCAAGTACACAAATTTGTGCACTGGGCCCCTACTACTTAATAATAAGGCAGTTTAAGCATGATGGGCCTTTTCCATGTATTCTGCAAATGTGCTTGTTAGTTCTTTAAGTAAACAAACCATAGGGAGAAATTAGAGTTTGCAATTAGAAATAAGCATGTCAGAAGCCCTTAATAAATTTACCTTTTGGGGTTTGCACAGGTATCTCAATGTGTGATAAGCAATGAAGAACTGATTTTCAATTTATTAATTAAGTGATAAGTGAATCTCTAAAGATTTCATGGAGTTTTGATAAGCATTCAAGGTTTTTAGAAGTTAAAATCTTATCTCAAACCAAAAAGATTTTTAGTTAATAATTAATTAGACAGAATGTCCCATGAGACTAAGTTCTTACATATGAATTGGTATAAATCTTACTCATAATTGGGATAATAGATGCTTTTTTTTGTATTGGTGATCATTTATTTACTCCTTAACTATTAAGTACCTGTAAGGTTCAGGCAACGATAAAAAAGATATGAGCACTTTCTCCCAAATAGCACACAGCCTTGTAAGAGATATAGATAGCAAGTGAAAAGTGATTATATTTCTGAGAAGTAAATGCTATTAGAAAATATGAATAAGGTCAAATTTAGAAGATGGATGTTTCAGCCATGAGTTGTGGTTGAGCAAAGGGCATTAGCCAGGAAATGCTCTTGAGAGCAGATGGCATTTTAGCAGAGTTTTGAGTATGCTTCTTAGATTAAAAAATAAGTTTTCTCCAAATTTCTAACTGGAGAATCCTTCATTGTTTGGTGGTGTTCACAAATTAGATGTTTAAAAATTCTACCTCAAATACTATTTCCTCAAATACTTCAACTTGGCATTATGGGAAACAACTTAAAAGCTTATTTTTGTTTGCTTTTTAAGAAAGTAATATAATCTACCACTTATATTACTTTCTATGGAAGTGCCATTGTTTTCCTCAAATATGATTTCTATTTATTAATCCAAAATCTTAAGTTATTCATTCACTATAAATTGAACTTCTGAGGCAGTAGGCACTCCAAGGCCTGCAGGAGGGTGCAGGAGGAATTTCTGACCCTCGGATGTGCCTAAAATGTACAAGGAGCCTATAGCAGTTTTCCGCCTTCCCATGAACGACATATTCTATTATATCCCCACCTCCCCACAAACGATGTATTCTGTTATATCCCCGTATCATTTCAGTCTTACTTGGCTTCCCTGATATCCTGATGCAACACTTTTCACTAAAAGCTTGTCTTCCCTCCCTCAATTTTGTTGCCTCCCTAGTCAACACCATATTTTTTCTCTTGAAACTTTGTCTCAGCTAAAAAACAAATAGAATTACTCCTATAAGGGCTCTTTCTTAACTTTATGCAATTCTGCTTCATATACATTCAGCCAGACCGCCTGAACTTGTAGGCATGATTTGGGAACCTCGAAGTTTCAAAGATGTTTTTTTCTTTATTGGCTGTAGGTATTCAAAAGAGTCTTTAGCATAGATACATATGCATCCTGGAATTTTACTCTTCTTCAGAGTTATGACTTTTCGCTTCATTTTTAGTTATTATTATTGTTGTAGGAACACTATAGTAGACACATTGAAGAGTTGCTTAAAGCTATAAAGAAGAGTGAAAGAAGTTCACTTTTTAATTATATTATCAGAAGAATAAATTGATTAGCAAAATCATGTAATTTCAGAATGTGATGAAGCATAATATCTTTTTTTTTAATTGGGTTGCAAAGATGTTTAATTTTTTCTGTATTGATTAAGGTATTACCTATGTGTCCTTATTGCCCATTGCCCCCAAACCCCCACTCATGCCTTCACTCTTTCCCCAACCCTTTTAGATTAGAAATAGAGAAACAGATACGGAGTATCACCACCCACATTTTTATTAGGTGTAACTTCTTTTTTGTCGTTTTAATCTTGATAACTCTGTTTATAGTATGAGTTTCACATTTTATTGAATGTTTGGTTCTTTAATTTAAAATTTTACAACAGCATACTTACCATTTCCCACTAAATGTTTAAAATTTTCAGATAATAGCCAAAAACAAAACCCACAAAGTATTCCCCAACACCAGATTTTAAAGAGTAAATATATGTTTCTACTTTATAGTAAGTTGCTGAGTATTTTCAACTTATCTTACAGATGGATAGCTCACTAACAACAATCCATGTAGAAAAAAGTACGTAAGGTGTTTAAAATTTGTATATATGTCTAGGTTGATAATTAAGGTGCCTCCTTCTGAGTTTTTATTGCTTGCTCAGAAATAATAAAGATTATATTTCCTTTTACCTACTCCAAAAAGCACTTGAAGTAGTTTTCTAAAAGATATGGATGAAGAACATATAAGTAGAGAAGGAAGCAAGATTCTGGGGAAAATGAAGGAGGGAAAATACTGGTCAGGTCAGGAATAAAGCAAGCTCACATAATACATACCTTAACTTGATTTATTGCTAGGCATCTTTCTCTCTAGGTTTGGATTACACCTGCTTACTGTTAAGAGCCAGAATAAAATTTACTTTCAATTTTTGCTAATTTAAATGAAACCATTCTCTATCCATTCAACGATCAACAAAGATTTATTGAGCATTCCTATATGTCAACCTCTATTTTAAGACATGGCAATCAGGTTATGTCAGTACTCTCATAGAACTTAATTCAAATAACATAAATAGCTACTCTGAAGAAAGACTTTTTTTTTCTAACCTTTTCATTCATCGCAAGAACATGGAACACTGGGCTAGGTGCTGGTGACAGACAGAAGCATAAGATATGGTCCCTGCTTTCAAAGAGCTGATAGCTTACCGAAACAGGCAGGAATGGAGGAAAACAGCTGCAGTTGGCATTAATAGATAGGAGGGTGGCCAAAGAAGAAACTCTAATTAAGACTAGGAAGTCAAGCATCTTCCTGATACCTGTGTCCCACAGGATTAAAGATATGTGAAGTAACTAGCCTACAAAAGGTGAGGAGTTAAACAGTTTTTAAATGCAAGTTCAAGGGCTACAAAGCAAGAGAGAAAATACTATAATATAGTGGTTATATTTGAGGTCATCTTGGAGAAATCCAGAAGGAATTCGAATTATGAAATTTGAAGATTAAGAAAGAAATATCTGAATATATAGATAATAATTTTCTTTTCTTAAAATAAAACCTCTAGTTTTAACTCTAAATGATTGGCTCCTTTATTGCATTCAGTTTTCAGATTAAATATAATTTCTTCAGAGAGTCCTTACTTTATTATCCAATCTAAAGTAGTTGTTTGATTATACTGCTAGATGTTTTTTATTCACTTTATATCTTTGTTACTCTGTATATTTATTCTTTTTTTTTCTTATATTCTTTTTTTCCTGACTTATCATAAGCCTGTGGGATTATTAAAATGAAATTGTCTATGGCCTGAGAACCCATAAATTCACTATGTTCTTTAGGAGTTGCTAGATGGTACTGCTTTCACTAAGGAAGTGAGAAATGCAATAGTGATGGTACCAGTATCAGACAATATTCATTAGACGCTACCATCTGGAGGTTGGCAGTGATGGCAGGGCTGGTGCTGTCAAATATCAGAGTCTAATGGTAAAGCGGAATGGGAGAGTCCAGTTGGTTTCTCATACCAATAAGCCACAAGGTAGAAATGATTCCATCAATGGACAAGAAGATAAAAGGGACAGTTAGCATGGAACAATCTGCACACATCTATAGCAATGGGTCAAGATGATCCTAAGGGTAACTACATTTACACAATTGGAAGCAGTCATGAGTAAGCAAACAGAAGGCTAATGCCAGCTGCTACAGTGGACTATTGTAGCTCCTCGCCCAGTTGCCATATCTAAACAAGTTTAGTCTCAAGTGGTCTCGCCCCTTCACGAGCAAACACACATTGAGGATATGGGTGGTTTAGGATAAATTTGCAAAAAGAATTCAGAAAAAATAGATGTAGTATGGAGAATTTGAAAACTAAGCAAAAAGCAAAAGGAAAATAATAATGGAAAAGCAGGAACACAAACTATGTCCTAAAATTTAGATAAGAATTTGGCAGAAGTGAAGAACTATGTTTGAAGCTTGGAAAAATAATTTTAGCATAGTGCTAGCATAGAAAAAAATCAAGGCGCAACATTCCTGCAACAGGTTGTATGGTGCAGAGCAAGCAAAATAACAAAAGCTTCAATTTTCGTAGATTTATTTTGATAGAGACAGGCTGAATACAAAGGGCTGAAATAAATGAGTAATCGTTAACATAAAATAATACAACATTTTAATAAAAATTAATATTTTTCCTTGAACCTTAACTTACCAGACACTGAATAAGTGCACAAATTAATAAGTGTAATGCAAATAAACCTATTTTTCTTGTTCTCCGAAAGCAAAAATATTTTCTGTTGCGCACATCAAATAAGTCAGTCTAAGACTAATAACATGGCAATGGCTGCTAAAATATTCGCTGCTGGTATTAGTGGAGAGAAATGGTACGCCTGCATGTAAGGCACATAAGGTAAATGAATGCAACATGGTTATAGCAATCAGCCATTAGTGAAAATTGTAGTTCCTTATTAATAATTATGTATAACAGGATATTATAAAAATTAAGTTACTAAATTTTTATTAAAACATTTCTTACATACCATTATATTGGCTGGGCTGCAAAAATATTCGTTGTGAGCCACATGTGGCCTGCAGGCCAGGAGTTTGACATACTTGGTGTAGAATATTATAAAACAAAATTAGAAACTGATATATATCTACAAATGGAATACTATGCTTCAGTAAAAAAGAAGGCACTCTTACCATTTGTAACAGCATGGATGGAACTAGAGAGCATTATGCTAAGGGAAATAAGTCAGTCAGAGAAAGATAAATATCACATGATCTCACCCATTTGTGGAATATAATGAAAAACATAAACAGATGAACAAAAATAGATCCAGAGACAGAGAAGCATTGATCAGACCATCAAACCTCAGGGGGAAGGCAGGGCAGGGTGGGGGCAACGGAGAGAGATCAACCAAAGGACTTGTATGCATGCATATAAGCCTAGCCAATGGACACAGACAACAGGGGGGTGAGTGCATGAGTGGGGTGGTGGGGGGCAATGGAGGGGGATAAGGACACATATGTAATACTTTCATTAATAAAGAAATTTAAAAAATACAAAATTAGATAGACTCATATGTTGGTAATTACTCTATATTGTCTAAAATTAAAAGTATAACCTGGTATGGTAGATTACATCTGGCTACAAAGACTTTATTTCCTCTCCCATTGTGAAGTAGAGGTAAATTCACCTGTCTTTGAATTTGGACTGCTGTTAATTTTCCTGGCCAGGAGAATGCAGTGGAAATGATGTCTGGGATTACTAGGTTAGGTAGCATTTCAGTGCCACTTAGGCCTCTCGGAATCTCACTCTCACTGGTAGGATTCTCTTGGGACACTCCCTCCTGGAATTCAGTTGCCATGGTGTCTGAGGCTGAAGCCACATGGAGAGGCTCTAGACTATTGCTGTAGCTGAGCTCCCAGACCATAGCCAGCATTAATTACCAGCCATGTAACGAGGCAGCCTGGAGCCCAGGCAGGCCAAACTTTAATTCAGTGCAGCCCCAGCCAATCTAACTGTAACTTTATGGAAGACCCCAACCAAGAATTGCCAAACTGAGCCCATTCAATTCATGGGTTCATGAAAGATAACATTTAAAGCCATTGTCTTCATTTCCTGAGGTTGTTGCAACAAATTACTACAAACTGAGTGGTTTTTTGAATTTCATAAATCCTTTTTGTAACATATGGTAAAGACATGTATAGCAGAGGTCCGTGTAGCATTTGCAGGGAGATGCTGGCTCCTGATGAAGTCAATCTGTACCTGCTGCTCCCGGCAGAAGAACAGGTGCCGTTCCTATGGACCAGCAAAGGCAACTTATTCAAATGAACACTAGGCAGGACGATAATGAATGTGGCCATGTATCTTGATTATATGGACACAACAGTGATCATTTCATACCCATTTGCTCTTGAGCCTTCAAAATACTGACCTTCATGGTCATCTTTTGCTAGATTCAACCACTGGGCATTCATTTACAAAGCGATAGATGCTCTCACTCTGTCGCAAATCAAAAATTCATATCTGTTGCCCTTTCAAAATAGAGTTTGATGTCTATTGGTTTCAGAGTCTAAAACATTCAGAAAATTTGCTTCCATCTCTTAAGAGTTGGTAAGACTTAATTTTTTCTAATGCATCTAAGGAAAGAATTGCTTCTTGCTTCTATAGTAAGATATTCTCAGCATTTATATACTGCAACAAAAATCTTGAAATAAATGATAATGAATAACTTATTCTTATATTTTTATTATAAAAAAGTGTGATAGTTAAGCCACCTAGCAATATTATAGAACAATGAAATCCACATTTATCTTAATATATGGGAAACAGGAATTTGCAGGTGCTTAAATCAATACCCTATCTCCTTAGCTTATAACATCCTCAAATAAATTAAAGACAACTAGAAAGCAAAGTATAAAAAGATGGAGTTTTCCAGTGCTTGGTGCTTAAATGAAGGCAGAAAAGGCAAAAAATTTTAACAACTTTTAAATAAAATTTCTTTAATAATTTTAAATAAATTTTCTTTTCCATTTATAATGAAAAGAAAAAGTTTAAACCCAAGGAAAGTGAGAAAAAAGGCTAGCATCCATCTCTCCCTTTTCTGGCAAAGTTCCATCTACCCCCTCCTTTTTGTCTAATCTTTCTGAGTTGTTATTCATGAATAAAATATTTTGTTGTGCTTTTTAAAAACAAGGATGATTCCATAAGTAAAAAATAAATATTCCTTTTCATCTTCTTGTGTTGATATCTTGAATTGTTTGCTAGTAAAATATTTAGCAAATGAAAAATGGGTTCAATTGAAAGATCTGACCTTTTCTTTTGGGAATGAGAACATTCTTTTAACCATTTTTTGCCAGTCAACAGCACTAGAATAATCATCTCAAAAATTCAACTACATTGCACACTGAATACAGTTTTAATTTGTGCAACATTTTGCTGAGAGATAAAAGTTAATCAAGGTAGTCTTACATAAGAAAGTGTCTATTCAGTGTTAAGTGCATTCAAGCCCAGGTCAAATAAAGTCAAAATTGAATGTAAGCTGAAATGAAATCAATTTCAATGCAACCTTCTATAAGAATAAAATCTCTTCAATTCTCAAGACAACTTAATGTCAAATGGAGAAAACTTTAGACGAAACACTCTAAGTATTGGAAGAATGGTTGTCAGGGGAAACTAGAGCAAGGACAGAGCCACATAACTACTTGTTTGACTTCCCTGCCACAATGACTTTAAACATTACATTTAGGCTTTTGTTAAATATCCTGTGTCACAAAGGATTGCAAGAACATCTTTAGACGTTATGGTGGAAGTCTAATTTCTTTTTTTTAAATATGTTTTTATTGATTTCAAAGAGAGGAAGGGAGTGGGGGAGAGAGACAGAAACATCAGTGATGAGAGATAAGCATTGATTGGCTGCCTCCTGCACACCCCTTACTGTGGAGTGAGCCTGCAACCCAAGCATCTGCCCTGATCTGGAATTAAATCTTAACCTCCTAGTTCATAAACTGATGGTCAACCACTGAGCCACACTAGCCAGGCAAGAAAGACTAATTTCTTAATGCAGCACTCAATACTCAATATCCTTCTCTTTTTCTGTCATTCCCATAAATCTTACTTCCTTGTAAGTCCCCAGAGAGACAATTTTATCTTCAGATTGGTCTCCACTCTTGTAACCTATTTTGAAAACAGCTTTATTAAGTTATAAACTGCATACATTTAAAGTAGACAATAAAAAATAAATTTAAGCATATGAATACCACCGTAAAAATGTTAAGTTAATGAGCAATCAGAATAGTAAACATACTCATCACCTACTGAGGTTTCATTTTTCCTCATTGTAATCTCTCTCCTATACCCCTACCTTCCCCTTCTAGTCAACTAGTCTACTTTATGTCACTATGGATTAGTTTGCATTTTCTAGAACTTTACACAAAGAGTTACTCATTTGGGGGCAGGTGTCTGGCTTCTTTCATTCACTAGCAAGATATTTTTTTCTTTGATTCATATTGTGTGCATAGTCTATTTATAAGTAATTTTTTACAAGTGAATTGTCAGGTTGGCCCCATATATGCAATTATCCTGGATGAGTGATCCAGCATAAAATCTCTGAGAATGGAGACACTCATCTTTGGGGTATTTGAAACTTGAAGTAGAGAAAGAGATGCACAGTTCATATGAAGATCATAATATACAAAATATTCAGAAAAGCCTACAGCCTTTCCCTATTTCCTTAATACTGATAGAGCAATTAAACAAGACAGTGATCTCACCTGTAACTTTAAACTTTGACGTTTAAATCCTCATGGATTCCCAGGGATGAGTCTTTCAGTAGAAAACTAGTGACCCGGTGCATGAAATTGGTGCACATTAAAAGGGAATTAATTAGAGGAAATATTTTAGTATTGCTATTTGCCCTTTTTCTGTAATAGAAGTGTCAGAGTTGAAAGAAAGTTAGTAAAATGTATATGAAAATCCTCCTCCTGTCAGAGTCTTGGGGCATGCCATGGGAACCAGAGTCAAGTCCCCATCCATCCATGTGTACCTTGAAATTGTGTGAGACCCAGATTCAGTTGGCCCCAACCCCATCAAGCCCACCAGGTGGGGGGCGCAGTCTCAGGTGGCCTGGCCCAGCACCTGAGCAGGGGGTGTGGCCTGAGGTCTCCAGGCCCAGGCCTGGGGGTGCGCCTTGAAGTCCCCTGGCCTGGGCCAGGGGGTGCAGCCTGAGGTCTCTTGTCAAGCCCCGCCAAACAGGGGCCAAAGCCTCAGGTCCCTGTTGATTGCTCCCTAAGGCTTGTTACGACCTCCACTGTGGGTGCAGTCATCTTGTGTTACGGAATCCCTGCCTCCACTGTGGGCGCAGCTGTCTTGGCTGTTATAGTGTGATGGTCAATTTGCATATTACCTCTTTATTAGATAAGATAGGTGTGTATGTAAATAAAAATATAAATATATTTAATTCTTTCCTAGGGTGCATATCAAACTACAGGCCTTTTTATCAATCAAATCAATAACCAAATGAGGACATCTACACATTTATCTTTTTACCCATTTGAATTTTGGGACAAAGAATCAAGCATTTATTTTACCTTTGCAGGAGTATTTTATTTTAAGATGACAAAATAGTTGACAAAAAAAGTATAAGAATGTATAGAAAAATGTAGATATTAAAGATAAAATGAATGATAGAATTAGAATTTGCCATAACAACCAAATGAGTAGAGCAAAAAAGACAACTTGATGAAATTTGAATACAGATTGAGGTTTGAAAGAAAAAAATATATACTGTTGTGTTTGTTGTAACAATGCCACAGTGCTGTGTAAGTAGGGTTTGTTTTGTTTTGTTTTCCTGCAGCAAAGATGTACAATGAAATAGTTAAGAGGAAAATGATATGATGTCTGACTTTACTTTTAAACTTCCCTGAACCAAAACACACAAGTCCTTAAAATAAAGATTAGAAAAATGTTAGTAATATTCAAGTTGAGTGGTAGGAATATATGTCTTTATTATATTCTACTTATTTTGTTTGTGTTTGAAATTTTCTGTAAGTAAAAACCAAAGACTATCTTCTCTTTCTCTTACTATCTTCCTTCTTTTATCCCCTGGGTTGAGCTGGGTACTTGGTGAATTCTCTTGACCCACTAAGGAATCAAGAATATCTCTTTTTTCATGTTTCTCTCCCATGGGGACATATCATCCATTAACTACCTAAACCACAGTTTTTCTCTGATACCCATTTCTAAAAAAAATTCATGAATATTCTCTTATCTTCTTCTTTGACCATAGATTCTACTTATATATATGATCTACCATTTTCTATAACTCTGAGTCCATCTTTTGTTTCTTAGTGGGACAAAAGCAATAACTTCTATATATAAATGAATAATAATTAACTTTTTATATTTATCTTAGATTTTTGACATATGTTTCCTGTATTAAGACTTTAATAAAATATGTACTTTGATTTAGTATTGACTATTGGTTATTGAATGTCAGAATGAATAAATTGATTAATTAGTAATGAAATAATTAATAAAGTGTTTAAATGTAAGAATGAATATAGAACTCAAAAATATAATATACTAAGCCTCCTACTTTAAGTGGAAAAAAAAGTCAAACATCAAATTCTATTTTGTGAGCCACAGAAGATTTTGTTGCAAAGTATCTGGGGACATCCAACTCACACAATAAAAATGTGTGACTCTTGTCAACTAAATAGAATATAATGTACTAATTGTACATAGATGATTTCTTTTAGCTCTCTATGCCCATCTGTTTAAAATTTTCTACTTCAATTTCCATAAGCAAAGGTATTTAGAGATTATTAGAAATGTTATTTCAGATTGGGATAAGGAATAATTCTGTAGCAGTTGCTTAGGATTTGTTTTAGGTACAGTCATTTTCATCCAGAACAGCTTTATTTATTAAGAACTAGAGAGAGGCCTGGTACATGAAATCTGCATGGATACGGTCCCTAGGCCTACCTGTGATAAGGACTGATCAGGTTCCCCGCCTTCCCACCTCTGTGCCTCCTCCTTCCCCCGCCACCTGTGTGCTGCCACCATGCAGATGGGACCTGCTGGCCCGGGGGGAAGGGACCAGGGGGTTGGTCAGCAGGCCCAATTGGCAATTCAGGTCTGTGGGCTGGGGGCAGCTCCTGCGTTGAGCATCTGTCCCCTGGTGGTCAGTGTGTGTCATAGTGACCAGTTGTTTCAGTTCTGTTGTTCTGCTGTAATGGTCACTTAGGCATATATATATATATATATATATATATATATATATATATATATATACACACACACACACACACACACACACATACATACATACTAGGGAACCAGTGCACAAAAATTTGTGCACTCGGGAGGTCCCTCAGCCTGGCCTGTGCCCTCTCACAGTCTGGGACCCCTCTGGGGATGTCCACCTGATAGCGTGCCTGGCCAGCCTGGGTGAGGGGCTGATGGCTGTTTGCAGGCTGGCCAAGCCACCCAGTGTGGACCATTACCCTTTGGGGTGTGGCCAGCCTAGGTGACAGGCTGAGGGCCATTTTCAGGATGTTCACAGTCCCTTCAGGTTTTGGGTCCCTACTGGGGTGCCTAGGCATCCTGGGTGAGGAGCTGAGGGGCATTTTCAGGTTGACCACAGCTCCTTCAGGTTTTGGATCCCTACTGGGGTGCCTGGCTAGCCTGGGTGAGGGGCTGATGGCTGTTTGCAGGCTGGCCATAGTCTCTTCAAGGTTCAGGTCCCTACTGGGGTACCTGGCCACCCTGGGTGAGGGGCTAATGGCTGTTTGCAGACTGCCCACAGCCCCCCAGTGGGGACCCTCACCCCATTGGGGTGTGGCCAGCATGGATGACGGGCTGAGGGGCGTTTTCAGGCTTTCAGGCTGCCCACAGCTCCCATTGACCCAATGTCCCAGCAAGGCTGACTGGAAGCAGGTTTCTAGGGTTTATTTATCTTCTATAATTGATACTGTTCCTTTAAGCAGAGGCCCACCTACGTGGCTTCTATAATTGAAAGAATGTTGCCTTAGTAGACTCTAATAGTGTTGCCTTAGTAGACTCTAGGCAGGCAGTTTCCTCTATTGCTGGTGCAACAGAAGCCTGCTTTTTGCTTCAGCTCCGTGGCTTCTATAATTGCAACAATGTTGCAACTATGTTGTTGCCTTGAGCACAAAGTGGCCCAGCCAGCCAGCAGACAGCTTACTCCTGGTGCAACAGAAGCCGTCTGTTTACTCTAGCTCCGTGACTGCCGGCCTCCATCTTGGCTGGGTTAATTTTCATACAGCCGCTCTGATTGGCTGGTGGGTGTGGCTTAGGTGTCCCATAGAAATGGTTAATTTCAATATTACTCTTTTATTAGATTAGATATGCCTAAGGAGATTTGTACTTTTGTCTAGTATAGAAAATCTGGATAGATATTTAATTAAAAATACTATTATTATCACAAAGCTAGTATTCCATTAGCAAAAGTAAAGGCAAATCAAATGAATTAAAGAAATACCAAGTTTCTGAGGTTGGTCCACTCTATTAAGTAACATGCAGAGTCTCTTTTCAGTAACAATGGAAATATCCTTTTCAAGCCTATAAATAACTTTGGAGAGTAGAGTCTTTCTTTACTCATAAAAAAAGCAAATGGATAAGGCTTACTAGAAGAAAAATGTTCAAATGAATAGACTAGAGCTAAATATTGTCAGGAGCACTTCAGGAGTTGCAATGGACCTGGTTGTGTTAGAAAAGCCCAATGCATGTTTCTTCTCTAAGCAGGAAGCATAATAACTTATCCAAGCACAAACACATATCCAACTCATAAATTCAGATCATGGGTGAGCTTTAAGTAATCTCTGGGAAGTGCTATGAGATAGCTCTGCTTTGAAAGGTTAATGATTCCATGAGAAGTCAAAAATATTGATGTAATATTAGGTTAAACCATATACTGTATTGATATTCAGGCATGTTTGAATCATCCAATATTTAAAAACAAATTGTTATACATAAGTGATCCAAAAACTATGTCTTAGTATTATTGTGATATTTGTAGTTTACCAACAAAATTATGTGGGGATTTACTATAAAAAATGCAAGCCACAGCCCAGCCAGTGTGGCCCAATGGTTGAGTGTCAACCAGGAACCAGGAGGTCACTGGTTTGGTTCCCAGTCAGAGCACATGCCCAGATTGCAGCTCAGTCCCCAGGAGGGTGCATGCAGGAGGCAGCTGATTGATGATTCTCTTATCATTGAGGTTTCTGTATCTCTTCTCTCTGAAATCAATAAAAACATTTTTCAAAAATGCAAGCCACATGGAATTAGTCTAGTCTGGCAAATTCTATTTGAAATATAATTTTAGTTTGTGCAATATCAAATATGTTTCACTTAATTTATAGCCTTTCCTGAGTTTTTAGAGAAGCCATAAATAGTATGTTTCTAAGCACAGTACTGAAAATCATTTTTGGCATGATTAAAAGTCTTTATTTCATTGCTTTTTAACATTTATGATGCATAACACAGTGTTCAAATGTTGCATATATTTGTTAGCTAAATATATTGAGTATATTTATTAGCTAAAATACAAAACAAAGAAGAAAAACTTTTCCTAAAGTGCACAAAAGAATTTTAAAAGTAAATAAGAAAATACATTTAGTAAGTAAAATTAGTGAATTACTTTCATTGTAATCCATAAATTTAACTTGTTTCTAAGATGACAGCCTAAAGACAATAAAAAGTCAGTAAAGTTGTACAAATATAAGGAAATAAAGCTATGTTTTGACTATCAATGTCTTAATTCATGTCAATGTAAAAGAAATATTAAAGAAAAAATAGTAGCATACAGACATTTCAAAAAGCTCCAAAAGAGAATACAGTAATAGAAAAATGAGGAAATGACTTAATATTTTTTTTCACTGTTATCTTATTTATCTACCCTTCATATATTATGTTATTAGGAAGCTTTATTTCTTTTCTCCAATCCCAATTTTATGTAAGTGAAACTAAGAGTTAGGATGATTAAATAATTTACTCAATGTCTCAAAACATGTACCTAATATGGTGGGTCTTCTTATATTACCACAATATCATTTTACAAGCCCATACCAGTGTTCTTAACCACTCTACTGGCAAATCCCTTGGGGACATGGCGTTTTCTCATTCTAATTACACAGTCATCTTTAGCAAGTTGTTGCTTTATATAGTTTGGCCTTGTTTTGCTTTTTTTTCTTTTTAAATTTAAACATTTATTGTTGAAAGTATTACATGTCCCCTTTTTTTTCTCTCATTGAACCTTATGACTTGTTTTTCTTCTCTTTTAATAGGAGAGTTGGATTAGATAAGCTTTAACATTTTTTATTGTTAAAAACACTATCACTCTCCTTTTTCAGTGTATAAGATTATTTATATCATTATATAACCTTAATAGGGATTACAACTACATTTTTAATAGTTTATAGATTATCTGGTCATTGTTCATAATCTTCTATAATAAAAGCGAAACATGCAAATGTGACCGTTACCACCAGCCAATCAGAGCGGCTGTATGCAAATTAACCCAGCCAAGATGGAGGCCAACAGCCAATCAGAGCAGCTGTATGCAAATTAACCCAGCCAAGATGGAGGCCAACAGCCATGGAACTAGAACAAACCAAAGGGTTCTGTTGCAACTGCCTGCCTATGCTGGCAGTTGGAAGTGGCACCAGGGCACCAGGAAGTGGGAAAGCAAGGTGGTGGGCCAGGGAGTGGGTAAGAGGTGGCAG